>JAVTVY010013083.1:0-56748 GCA_036873755.1 Hanleya hanleyi | reverse complement strand
ACAGAGGCTCCAATTGTTTTCAATTATTTCAAAACTGGTACATGTCAATCTACCTGTACAGAATATCAACTGACCCTCCTGTCAAAGCTTTGTATTACAAATTTAGCAAATACTCTGGTGATTTTAAAACTATCACATTGTAAAAGTTTGGTGAACAATATCCGAGAATGATATTCTGAATTGGGGACAGTCAGACCCAATTCATGAAATAGCGACAATCTTAGATCAGCATTATTTGAACAATGCATAACAAAATGATATTTATGATCCCCACTGGAGTCCACACGAAACTGGCACGTTCGACCATTCCTGGGTATAATCGATTTATGGTAGCGGCCAGTTTTGATTTCTAGCTTATGGTTGCTTATTCTTAGTTTGGTAAGCATCACTCGTTGAGATGTAGTTAACTTATAAGAGAGATACTTCTCAAAGCCATACACTTGTTTAAATGAAGCATGAGTATCTTTAGATAATTTTAAGTGACCTGACCCATGTCCCACTTGATAACCCAGAATACATAGAGAATAGCCCTGGTTTTGAAGCATATTCATGAAAAAATCTTGTAAATAGAATTTAATGTTTTCATATATTCTAACTGCTTGAGGATAATTATGTCTATCAAAATTTATGAAACTGGATGGATGTGGCTGAGAAAAATATTTGGCTAGAAGCCTTTGAAAGGAAATCCCTATCTCTTAACCCAGGGAAGGGAGATAACCTACTAAGAAAAACAAGGAAAAAACATGGGAAAATGACCTGCCCGTCAAAAGCCCAAAATCACCAGCAGCAATTTTAAATATAAAGACATTCTCACATTTAGTTTCAGTCATCATTGAAGAAACAAAAAATTCAAGGAGATTCTCACTAATCCAGGGTTTACACTATAATGCAAGTTAATCCTTAGATAATACTATCATGCCCTGATAGTAGTGGGCAGTGCACTGACATGTCGATGACTACAGGAGTTCTGGTTTATTAATCAGGGCTCTCAATCTTTAACCAATGAAATATATTTCTGCTACATGTAAGTGCCAAATTGACTTAGGGGTAAAAATGCTAGAGCTACAAAAGTCATTTCTCATCAGTGTTGATACATTAAATTACAGCGCTCTAATTTCTGAATCGGGCCCGAATCCAGCTAGATTCTCGTAGGTGTGATATGGGGCTAATATTCATGTCAATGGATTAGAGAAATGTTGGGTGCACTTTTTGCAACTGACATTTGCTTGAATGTTGAACAATTTGTCCATGCCTTTCAATGCATAGAACACATGTGCAAAATACTGTAAAAAACTAGTTTACGCACTGCATATCCTTAAGATCAATTTTATTTTTTGTTTGCGCGCAGAATATATTTTTTTTCGACATCAGAGGAGGGAATAACAATAAAAATAAAATTGGAAATTTACTATAGAAACAAACTTTGTTTTATTTTGTAGAAGACTTTGCTCCAGGACCACAGTTTTGTTTGTGAATTTTCTCGCCTGATAGCAACCTTGGACCTCTTTGAACAGAAGGGTATTCTAATCATTCGTCGAAATAAAAAAAAAATCTACAACATGCTTTTCGCTAAAATTTTCAGTCACCTTCCTCCTGTATAATGCCAAGTTAATCAGTGGATCCCTACAACTTTGAATAATACCGAGTTAAAAATATATCAAAATATAAAATATATCGTATAAATGGAGGTTCCTGATCCCTCTATAATACTGTATCCCAAATGAAAACAACAGTCAAGTCAATTGAACCAGGGGAATCATGTTCACAGGAAATGGATTTATCACAAATTCCACACATCGAGACATCCATCAGAATTGTCTGACAAATTACCGACCCTTGGTCACGATGATAGCGTCTCCATGGTTAAGCCTAGAGGATCGCTGAATAACAGCATGAAATGTATCGCTTATCGACAAGATGAATGTTGAGTTGCACAAGTAGAGTTTCGGCAAATGATCACGTCAATATCTCATTGTTCATCAAGCGGATTTATCAGAAATCCCAGAAGAGATAGTCTGAAGCTTCCAGAACCGGAAATGATAGTTTCTGGTAAAACCTATTAGATCTATTACATTGTATATATAAGCTTATATTCACTGTTGATATTCTCTATATACCGGATGATGTATAGAATTAGGCAGCAAACTACCAAGGCTGAGGACAACCCAACATTTTGCATTTTGTACAGAAAATATATACAACCTACATGTACATGTAGCAAAAGAAAACAGTGTTTAACCGTGTCAATGGGCATTTGAAATTGCGATTTTATCTGCTTTTGGCTTTTTTCCGTACATTTCAGCATAGATTTTGCATATATCTCAAATATGGCACCTTGAACCAAAACGAATCTGATGTTTCCAACGTCACCCTATCTGCTGTGACACTGCATCGCATAGCAATACTATTTTGGTTCAAGGTGTCATATTTTATATACAGTAACATAGAAGCCAAAATAAAGTACAGCCCAATTTCAAATGTCAATCGATGCTGTGTTTATGTCCTCTATGAATCTGAAAGATGCCAATATACAACTTGGGTATCTTTGTTATGTATGAAACATAGCATTAGCTTTTTGTGAAGCATTGAAGAACTAAATTTTTGGCTACACGAATGCAAGTTAACATCTGCAGGATTTTCACCTAGTAGGTAAAACATAATGCTAACTTCCACCGTTCAGTACCATTCAGTTCTGTACTCGGTCACTATATAGCATAAATATTGCTGAACGTGACATGAAACCTTAATTCTCTCTCTCTCTGTACCACTCGGCTACCATTCAGTTTCATGTTGGTAACCGCCAGGTAACGTACTGCACAGAAATTTTAAGCTTGGTACCGTGAAGTCCAATGAGTTCCATGTGGCACTAAATGACAGATTTTTTCAAGTTATCTACCAATTGGTAGCCACCACAATCCCAGCTTTGCAGAACCGTGCAGTTCTGAATTTTGAAGGCTACTGGTCAGTTACTTATTGATAACCAATAGGTTATACCATAAATGAAATGTGCGGTAAGTGATTGGTGACCATTTGGTAATGTTCAGTTACTGATCAGTGACCAACTGAATGGTACCGCAAGCGGACTTTTCCTGCCGGTACCGTGAAGTCACCAAGGGGTACTGGTAGCAGTAGTGTAACTTAACACTGGACTGCTTGCCCAGGGCAACCAAAATTCAAGTGAAATTCAATTTGCACTTGCCCTTCAAGGCGAGTGGATTTAGTTCCAATCAAATTATTGCATTGCAATGTCCAATCTTTTACCATGAACTAATGGTGGATGGAGAAATATATTTCTAAATGTGCTTCTGAACCAAATATCTATAATTCCTATCATAATATATGCCTTTATTAGATGATTCTTATACAGAGCAAAGTGGGAAAGAGGATTTGTAGATACTGGACTCGGATAATACTGCCACAAATGAATATTTCAAGGAGGCTTGTTGATATTGTAGTCACCATGTGAGAGCAAGTGAATCTGACTCAAGGCAACCAGTTTAAACTTTTAGCTTGCCCTGATGGCAACCACCTGTAAAAGTTAAGTTACACTACTGTGATAGTTTAGCAGAATGGGTTGGTAGCCATTCAGTGACTACAAGAGCAGTAAGCAGTACTAATGTGTTAAGTACTGCATTGGTACCTGATACCAAGTGTGGAAAATTGGGTTGGTAGCTTTAATTGATTGGTAACTGCTTGGTAGCCAATCAGTAGGAAATTCAAAGGATCAAACGGGTGACCAATTAGTTACCGGTTGGTACTAATGTGTTGAACGGAAAATTGGGTTGGTAGCGTTAACTGATTGGTAATTGCTTGGTAGCCAATCAGTATCTAGAAAATTCATAGGATCCAATGGATGACCAATCAGTTACCGGTTCAATGGTTTGGTACTGATCTGTTGAAAACTTAATGGAACCACAAGGGGACTTTTCTTACAAGTACCAATCAGTTGCCCACCAAACAGTAGCCAAGCAGTTACTGAGTGGTAATGGTTGGTAGCAGATCGCCTGTGTACTCCATCCAATCACAACTGTGTAGGATAAATCCAGCAAACTTCGATTATCAACAAAATGATCCAACAATGACAACCAGACAAAGACACCCAGGTAAGTGCCTGCAATTTAAGGTCTTCTTTACATCCTGCTTTCCAGATTTACCGGAAATTATGCCATCTCAGAGTGAGAGCAACATTGTCCAACATCAATAAACTAGGGAAATAATGGACAATAAAATCAGAAATCTCTCCTAAATATCTGTTGTTAACGACAACCAAGCTTTATCATCCCATGGGGAAATCAGATTAAATAATGCCGGAGACATATTGCACAAGGATGGTACTCACTCATACAGATAGCAATGTGTTGCTGGGTTTTTTTAACTTTTGTTAATCTGATTTTTAACTTCCACCTCCGCCCCTACCCATCCACTCCAATTTCATTTTCACTTTCAAGACTTTCATTTTTAATGATTGGTGAAGCATTTACATTTTTATCAAGTGACAAAGGCCTTTCTGACTACTGCAATCCACATAATCCAATATGCTTTTCTCTGTATAAGGCAAGGTAATTCACATATGTCTTGTCAGTGGTAACCTGATCAATGCCCAGACCTGTTCAGGGTCTATAGCCAGTACAGAGCCTATACATGTATGACCACCCAATCAGGCTTAGCTCTATAGAAACAGTCAACTGAAATCCTTTGGCAATAAATATACATCTGGCTCGCTGGAGGAAACATGTTTGATCCTTCAGCTGACAGATTTCATTATAAAGGAGGCCAAAGACACTATTTTTTTCTCAAGCCCTAAATTTAGTGTCAGTGAAACACTTGCAGAATCGTTCTGAGTTTCATTCTAAATGAAAGTATATGGATGGTAGATATAGAACACATAAAATGTTTGCAATATACAAACAACTTTTCAAAATAATTTGATAAGAAAATATCGAATTGCTGTGTTGTAGGACAGACGAAAATCCCACTCTTCTTGGAGACCAAATTGCAATGCCATAGAATATATTATATCTGTATTGTTTTCAGCATTGAAATGTTTCAAAATATTGATATGGGGTGGAATTGTGTTTTAAAGTTGAGCTGCAATCATTGTAGTGTACAACAAAGCCAAATGGTGAAAATATAATATCTTGATCAATTTCCAAGATTGTCCGTCCACATCTGTAATGTTAGCACCTCTATGGAATTTGGTCATCTGTATCATACAATACTACATGTATCATCTCATACTTTTAATGAATTTGGTACGGAAAACACTTATGTGTGTCTGATTCGGTACATAAAATCAACCAAAATATTTAAAAAGTAAATAAAAAATAAGGTTTTCAAAAACTGCTAACGTGACTCGATAGAATGTCCGTCCACAATTAAAGTCACGTTAGCAACAACATTGTTCAAGCTATACTCTATTCTATAACAGTTAGTCAAAATTTCATTGTATGTCTGTATTTCCTACACATCACTTCCACTAACCATGTAATTGATGAGTCATGTGAAGTGCAGTTGAATGTGAAAATTCAATTTGTTTTGTGTCCGTCCACTTATGTAATGTTAGCAACAGAGTAACGTTAGCAATACAACTAAGTAGGATTTACGTAAATTTTGTTGCAAATACAGGTCTTTCTTATGTTTGCTTGGCAGAACTGACAAAATGAGCAGAGTTGGTTGATAATAGCAGTCTTCAGTATTTATTTTTGCAGCTAAATCAGTTTATAAGGTGTCTGTCTGAATGTAACATTAGCACTGCCATGTTTATTGCTAACGTGACACATGTCCGTCCACATGTGTCACGTTAGCAATGACTGACACATGGTAAAAATATTGCATTGGCGTTATCAATTTGCCTGATAGTTCATGTACATATAGATAACAGAGCTTAGAAACCATATATCTGATCATCATCATTCTGGGATTTAGTGAAAATTCCCCGAAATAGGCATGTCCGTCTGTCCACAAAGTCTGTCCAAATGTAATGTTAGCAACAGTAATATTCGATTTTTGTTAACCTGCAGGTTGGTTAACAGGCATTCCACATGCTCAAAAGAAATTTCCTCCTGATTTCTTTCTGAAATCATCTAGTTTGCGGCAAGCATCTTTTCCATAGCAAAAAAAGAAATGTTTCTGACGATGTAATGTTGCTAACGTTACTGTTTGTCCGTCCATAGCATCACGTTAGCAACCACGTTAAATCAAACTTTTACTCAGAAAAACTATGCACCATCTGCATGAAATGCTTTGAATAGTTTCAAAAAGTATTGTGGAAGCTAAGAATTAATTTTCAGTTGTGTGTGGGCAAAACGTCACTTACACAGAAAACCTTTGGCAAACCTTGTGTCCGTCCTATACTTGTTCTTTGTATTTGCTGGGTACTTTTTGCATTGAGAACTAGCTTTCCCACTATTCCGGATGATCACGGACTGCTGGAGTGTTCATTCAATTATACTACCGCTCCTGCTTAGAGTCAGAGCAGCAGAGCACAGTTTCTCTGCAGATCACTGCAGATAAACTATCAGGTGGAAGGGGGGGTGGGGGGACAACAAAATCTATTCTAGATTTTCTCACAACCGACCAATTATCTTGAAACTTTCACAAAATCAGACTTCAAACCATCATTGTCAAGGTAACACATGCAAAACATAAAATAGTTGGTGTTTATTTTTCAGTGTTGAGGGCCACGTTTTGGCCCCCATTATACTGAAATCTGTCAGCTGTGAGAGAATTATGAAAACAAATCTTAGCTCCTCGAATATTGACATCTAAATTCAAAATAAAGCGATTCCCACTCAACATGCTGTGCTGAGAAGTTTCAAGCAAATCTCGTCAAGATTCGAGGTTTGACTGGGTTCTGATGGGTAAGGACTGACCCAGTCGAAGTTTCACACTCTGGACCTTTAACAGCAGGGCTCGAATTGGCGGCCTGCAAATTGCAATTTGCAGGCCAAATTTGAGGTGTTGCAGGCCATGTGAAAATTCGCCTGCAAAAAAAAAAAAAAAAAAAAACAAATTGCAGGTCATAATTTCTGTGGCAGAAATTGTTATTATCTTCTGTTCAGTGGATAGTCTGCTGGAGATCATTTTCGTCGACGGCATGTCCAAAAGGTAGAAAACTTTTCATCTTTTTCAACACAAAATACATCGTCGTGGTCGAGTTCAGATCGATGGCAAAAGTAAATATGTTCAGGGGAGTCTACTCGCGCATTACTTGGAAATAGAGAACTGTTGTCTCCCTTTACTGTCCTTATGCATGCGTGCGCCGCTGTTCTAGGAATCCTATTTCCATTCGTTTGTTTCTGAGAGACTGGCCAAAATGAACTGACAGATTAATTTGCCGGGCTGCCAAATAATGAAATAAATTGTGTGATGGCAAAAGTATCAACTGTACGATCGTGGGGTTTAACGACTGGCTCAACATTACGAAAAAGGAGAAAAAAACGGACATGATATTGTGACAGAAATGAACTGCTCGCTGTGTTCGAAGTACGAACGGCAAATTCAAACGGTGAGAAATTTTCAACAAGCTTGGATTAGCGGCACTCGTACAATGAAAAAAGATTGCGTGATCACACATTAAGTGTAAAGTCCGTTATTGAGCTGTGGTCCATCAAAGAATTTCGAAAATCTTATTAAAAAAATGCAGGTCAAATTTTGCAATTGCAGGTCATCTTGGATTTGACCTGCAAATTTATTGGAAGGGGTTTTTTTTTGCAGGTCATCTCTCATGCTCTAAAGCGAGCCCTGAACAGGCATACATTCATGGCATTACACATCAATACAAAAAAATCCCAAAGTTGGTAGGAACATGTGTACCCATATCAAATACCTGTACTCAATCGGCCCTGCAAGAGCACTTGTTTATATCTAGATATACTTGGCAATTCTGGACTAAGTGAAGAACAGAACATCAGCTATTAGAACCCAATTAGTGGTTGGTTTACTCTCATTCCCGAGTTGGCTATCTATCCTACATGGGGACTACACAACTGACAAGACTTACACAATAGCTCAGTCCCGGAAATGAAGAGGACCAAGGTTTACAAGTCTGAATGCGTGTTATTCTCACTTTCTCATCAATAACCTTCAGATTTGGTTCAAGTCCGGAGTTCATGTAGAATGACCAAAACACAGACAAAGACGCAAATAAAGAAGAAAAAATCTATCTTCCTAAAATCTCAATTGACAGTAGTTAAACAAGTTTTTCGTCTGATTAAATCAATATATACAGATCAGAGTTTATCCTATATATCCACATGTTAATTCTGAGATAGGGTACTCATATTGTATCCCAGGTTAATTGTAGTAGGAACACAATTCTCTTCCAATTACTAACCATTCATTGTGTTACAATGCATACATATAGATGTGCTTGTGCCAACCCTGAAACATAAAGTTTCTAGTAATGTATGTGCATGTGCATGTACATGTATGTGCATGAAATTCAAAATACAACAGGATTCAAAAAACACATAAATCTTCATCATTATAATGTGTACACTTATTCAGTTGTTCAATTGCCTGCAAACAAATTGTTGAAATGGGCAATTAACCCTTTCTGGCCTGGGTCATTGTCAGTGGAGGCTCTGTTATGGGCAACGATTTGGTGCAAGACTCACGAAATATAATTGACAAAGGATCTGCTGCAAGTTGTATTGTCAGTATTTTGTCGAGGATATTACCATTTCAATGGGAGATCTTACACCAAAGCCTTGCCCTGTTATGTTTAGTTACAACTAAAACGTCAGTCTTGTCTTTGTAGCTTACAAGTATCATTGGAAAATTCAAAAGGGAATCCATGATCGAATCTTCAGAATGTATTAGATTTGATGGGTTTTTTCCCCCTTCAAACTGCAAAAAATTAATTTCCCATTTTTCAGGGAAAATTCCAGGAATTTCAAACGGGACAAAATGTGGGGAGAGAAATTTGAAAATTTAAAATCACAAGGATACCCTATGAACACGCACGAAAGTCTCATTTACACTTTCTGGTAGATTTTTGCCCAAAATATACACCAAGCTGCTAGGAAGAGCAGAAATATTGGGTGGAAGAGTTTCCTCTGAAGGCTGCGAGCCAGCTCAGTTATTGACCAGGCCAGACAGGCTTACCTATGAAGTACCAGAACAGTGCAATTATACAATGTGTAGTCTAGATGTATATGTACTTACCTTTTCATGATCAAACTCAAATGGATCTCTTTCTTCCATCTTGATTTCTTTGATCGTCTGCTCCAAGAACTCTCCGTCCAATAATGGTAATTTAGTGGTCCGAATGAACTGCGCCTGAATCTAGATGAACTCTGATCTTCTGTATCTCACGATCTCCTCAAAATGTTCTCACTTCTCGTCGCTGTGCCAGGATTGCATATGCACAGGGTTTACGTAATTCCGATTTCCCTGTAGAATTGGAATAATTAGATTTAAGCTCACCTCAAGGAACTAGCTCTTACATCAGTCCATGCCTAATATCCATACTCGATGGATTTAAATGCAAATTTGTGCTCTTCAACAACGGAGGACAGTAACTACGTACAGTATCTGACATTATTGTTACAGCGTAGATAAATAGCTCTGTTGTACAATCAACGTATATATATGTAGTCTGAAGTAAAAACTACTGAGCATGTTCCAATGCGCTCAGTTACATATAAATCAAAGCAGGAGTGATAAAACTGACAAACAGCGAGGTTAATTTTTTTTTTCAGTCCCATTTTTATGGTGTTTATCTGTTTATTATACAATAAACCCTCTCAAAATTTCTCTGTGACTATGCAAAGCATTTTACTTTCACACCAGTCACAGTGTCATATTACAAGGTTAGAAAAATAAAATAAATGGGACATTTAAAAATGCTTGTGTTAAAACAGTACAGGTCGGTATGATTGAATGTATCCTGACAAACATGTAACAGCTTGAAGAATTATTGATTTCATTTTTCGGTAGAATGGATAAACATTCATTACAAGCACTGCTTTATGTATATATATTTTTTTGGTTTTCAGTTGATAAATTATTACTAAAAACAAATTCTACTGTACACACCTGAAAAATATGCATGCCAGATATGAAATGTTATCAGACAAAACACATGAACTACATGTACATGTAAACCGCTGAACATATTTAACTGCACAGCAGCAGGTTCGAACATCAGATTTTCATTATTTTCCTCACTACAGAATATCTCTCATTAATGATAATTATCTATCACAGAAATATGCAGTGTATTTTCACAGATAACCCTGCTTCTGTCATGTATTTGTGACAAATTTCTCTCGTGAAAGTTTTCCCGGTCTTGACCAGGATTTATTGCCATACACTCCCAAAGCTGGGTATATATCTGCATAATATTATATTATGTTATATTATATTATTATATTATATCACCAGCCAATTTTTTTGTGGTATTAGTTTGTGCATTTCTAACACACTTCATAGAGAAACAGACAAGACAGACAACCATGCATGTCAACTCCAGTAATGGATGCAGCCTAGCCTTGATATAAGCATCTTCGCTGACCCAAGTCTAACACTACACGTGTTGCCTTGGCTGAACGTAAAACATTATCTGATCAGAATACAGGTCTGGTGATGTCATAGCGCTATAAATATTCCGTGGTTCATATTAGGGGAAGTGCAATGTATGACCTCTTTAAAATTCAAATTTGATTGGCTCTTCGACGGAAATTAACATCAATACACCCACCACTTGCCATATTTGGAGATCACACAGGCAGACATCAAAGAAAATCCTAGCTGCACGGTGTTGGCAAGCTCCTATCTTGATTGACTATATAAAATCACATGCGTTTTGCCGGTTTGAACAGTTTACTCTGTTCAATAAGTCAAGGTAAATGACGGAACGTTAGTGTAGTATTTAGCTTGAAAATGTGAAGATGTGATATATTATAGACCCAAATTAACAAATGTGCATCATTTCAACACTTTAACAAGGCTGAAAATCTTTTAGGTGGTTCAAATTAAGTCCACAATTAACAGTGTTATAAGGAGATTACACTGTATATTGAAGCCAATTTCAATTTGTAAAACTGCTCTGCAAGAGAGAGATGTGATCATCATGGGATATAAAGCCAGCCCTCCTTACAGTGGTGACATGTGCTAATTGTGTGATTGACAGCATCCAGCCTCTTGTTTTTGTGGAGAGCAATTAGTCTCCCTTTCCATCATTCACCTAACTTGTTACTCTCACGAAAAACAAAAATGTATTGGAGAGCAATACTGACTGGTGAGAATGACTCTGGTAATACAAATTTAGGAGAGTGATCAACAGCTCTCCCAAATTTGACAAACATGAGAGACTAGAGGTAAATACATAGTACAGAAGATAATGGGTGAGCGGGGGGCACATAAATTTGGATCGAAGCCCTGAGATGAATCCAGGACAATAGCTCCAGTAGACAACCCCTGCAGATAGATGTCCCAGTGGACAAAAAAGCCCCAAACCATTAATTAAATAAACCAGTATATGGGAATTTTACAATAAATAATTTATTACATTATATAAATTTCTATATGCAATAGTTTAAAGTTTATCAGCACAAAGTACATGCATGTAACGCACTGTTCAAATTGAAGCTCATTGGACAAACTAGCTAGACTGGTGTATTTTATATTCAAAAAAGTCCCATCACTTGTCGTCCAATGTAATAATAGTCTTCTAGCCCAAGTGACCTTTTTGGCCTTGACATTTGCCCTGAAAATCAATAGACTGAAAGCTAATCCTCAATTATATCTTCAGTTAAAATTTGGAGTGAATTGATTTAATAGTATGTTTACAGGAAAACATGATGGACACAGAAACAGTAATCCTACATGTTTGTCTCCAGACTGGGGTCCGGCAGGATATACCAGGCAGTGATGTAGCATTAGAGGGGTGGGTCGATACTTGGTGTTAGAACGCATTGTTGAGGCTTTTGTGCAGCTGAAAAGGGTCACGTGTAGACGCATTGTTGAGCTAAGACAGGCTATTGTAGGCTTTGTCTTGTGCGTTCTTACACCAAGTATAAACCGAGGGGTGGGTAACGCCATTGTATTAAGATGGACATGTTATTATCATTTATAAGCACAAATTGCTTGTGCAAATGTGCAGCATGGCTCTCATTTAGTGGTTAACAACTGAACTGTATTGTTGCCTTCATATTAAGGAATATATTGCAGCAAAAATTGGATAAATTGGACACTTTTTCACTAGTTTTGTTTTTTGGTGCAGACTTAAGGGTTCACCTGTGAATTCAATCAATAAGTAATCAGTTCCTCTCAAAAGGTACTCTGGAACACAGATCTTCTACTAAATGGCTTAACTAATTGTGTTCTTTTCACTCATTGTCTTTGATTGTGTCAACATAACAAAGTAAATCATTCAGGGCTTAAGACACTGGCTCTTCTTTTGTTCCATTATCCTTTACTGGACTACCCCAACAACAGACCATTCACTTTGGCTTGGGGCATAGCACATGTATACTGCACAGAAGTTCACCTATTTATTTCATTTGGTATGCAGCAATGTACGTTTTGTTGCATGTGTAATGTTGCCTAGTATGAGTGTTTTAGTATCGAGGGATATTTTTCATAAAACTAGTAAGAATGAGCATGGAAAACTAGAAAAGGAGGACACTCAAATCGGTGCCATCACCATACCACACTCCCAAAATTCAGACTTTTTAACCCATTTTCTAAAAAAAATCGAATAAAGTTCACTTTTAACAGAATGACAAATGGTTAAACTGCATTCATATATCTTACTATATATTATTGGGGTCTGACCTCTTCAAGCGAATAAGTACATAAATTTAAATTTTCTCTGTCAAGTTTCAACAGATATTTCCAGATTGACCATAGCATGGATAAAACTCGCACGAAAGTGCCCGAGAATGGGCGAGACCACTGCCATGAGCCAACTAGCAGCTGATTTGAGACTGGTGCTCGCTACCATTGATAATATGTTAATTAGGTTGATTATAGGGGCAGGGATCAAGGGAGTGAAGAAAAGTACCGGTAATCCTCAAATCAGCTGTCAGTTCATTCCTGACAAATGAAACTGGCAGGGCCGGTCTCACCCATCCTCAGTCAATTTTACGAGAGGTTTTATCAAGGATCCCCATAAATCTGGAAATATCGGTTGTAATTTGGCGGGGAAATGTGATTATTCAATCCGAAGAGGCCTGACCAGAAAAAGCAAAACTAAGATATACATGTATGTAATTTTTGTTTAAAGTTTATTCGATTTTTCAGAAAATGGGTTATAAACCATGAGTTTTGGAAGTGTGACTGTGTGGCATCGTGACAGTGCCGACTCGAGTGTCCTCCCTTTGCTCGAGGGGCAAGATGCCCGACTATGGAACAAAGAATGATGGGTTTGATACCTGTCAGTCCCAGTTTGTTATTTTCGGACAGGTTTTTTTCTAACTGGTAAATTGTTCGACGGTTAAATACATGCGGAAATTGCTGGAAGAATTCTAACAAATAACATGACTGGTCCCTACAGGCCAATCACAGGTTGTACGACGCACACCGGTTAGCCGCATGTATATTCGACTATTTACCTCACCAGCACTCATGCCCTAAATACTTTTAGTCTTGGCAACACGATATATCTCATCAATGACAATGCATCGTTACTGCTAGCTACAACATGTAACCTAGTGATGACGTTTATATATTGACCTTATATTGTCACTAGGTTACAAGCCGCTCCATACCACATTTGTCTTTTATTTTCCGTATGGTATAAAGAATCAAGTTACGGCCACATACCTATCATTTCTTGGTAGATGGTATCATTTCGAATAGCGGTGACACACTGCCCGCAAAATCCGCTGCCCATTTCATCGCATTTCAGCCAGTTTTTCCAGCAGCTCCCGCTTCGATCTGCAATTTGTCTTCCATGTTTCTTTTCGAAATGAACTGCGCATGCGCCAATGCCATGACCTTTGTAAAACCGGAAAGCGTGGTAGCAGACGATTTTTAACTTGTCAAAGTTAAGCATGGATAATTGCATTAATTGTAACAAACCCTTTGTCAAGGGACATAAGGGCTACAATAGAGTGTCGTTAAAATCTCTCACATCTCCTAAAACAGTGAGAAAGTTTTACAAAGGTCACGGCATTGGCGCATGCGCAGTTCATTTCGAAAAGAAACATGGAAGACAAATTGCAGATCGAAGCGGGAGCTGCTGGAAAAACTGGCTGAAATGCGATGAAATCGGCAGCGGATTTTGCGGGCAGTGTGTCACCGCTATTCGAAATGATACCATCTACCAAGAAATGATAGGTATGTGGCCGTAACTTGATTCTTTATACCATACGGAAAATAAAAGACAAATGTGGTATGGAGCGGCTTGTAACCTAGTGACAATATAAGGTCAATATATAAACGTCATCACTAGGTTACCAAGGGCGTAGACAAGGGGGGGCTTGGGGGGGCTTCAGCCCCCCCAAATATTGACGTCCGTCAAAAAAAAAATAACAAAAAGAAAAGAAAAAAAAAAAAAAGGAGAAAAAAGGAAAGAAAGCAAGAAAGAAACAAAAAGGAAACATAGCAGAGAAGTAAATGTTTAGCTTGTCACATATCTTTATCAATTGTTGCATATTACAGGGGAAGTAAAATCAACAATGCTTACCAGAAGGACTAGAATAATTGCAATCGGTCAGAGAACAACGCAACAGTTTGGCGATATCGGACTCAAAGATCCCGTGTGATTTTCTCCGAGAAACGAATAATGTGCTCCAATTCAATCAAATATCGCCCATTTGGACGAAAAAGGTCAACACGTTGGCTGAAAAGATTTTTTCAGAACTTTTTCACCATGAACTTTTTTTTAATTGAGATCCCAGTCATTTGTTCCGTATTTATTTATTCACAAACGAGAGATACGAACTCTCGAATAATTTTCACAGAGAAACCCTAGAAATATAGGTAAAAAATCTAACCCAGACACAAAGTCACTATTTAACTGGTGTAAATATGATGAATATGAATACTTTTCGCTACTATTCCGAGAAAGGACCCCTAAGTTTACATTTTTGATAAGTTTGGCAACTTCAGAACGACCACAAGAACTCATGCGGTCAACCACGCATCAAAACACCGCCCCTGCTACCTAGGCAAAATAGTATTATCTAAGAAATAACTTGAATTAATATAGTGCAAACCCCGGATTGAACGATCATTTCACCTTGTATATCAGTGTAGTGATCGCCACTGTTATAAAGATTTTCGCAAAAAAAAAGTTAAATTTTTACCGCTCAAATGCTCCCAGTGAGCGCCAATTTACCATCAATTTTCAAAAAAAAAATCTACGCTGCGAGGGGGGATACCCCCCTCTCAGACTCTCCCCCTAAGCCCCCCCAAACTTCACAACTTGTCTACGCCCTTGGTTACATGTTGTAGCTACGTTACTGCAATAAAACCCAGGCCAAGGTCCTCCCAACTCATTCACCCTGATTCTGAATTAGTCTACAGTAGATTATGAAGGTGGATGGAAGTTTCATGCAGCATTGATCAACATATCCCAATCACATTGTATCCATTACTAAACCATAGCTCCATAAAAAAAAAATACATAGCATATTTGAAGTTACTGTATTCGACTGATTGTGATGTGTTGTTGTTGCTGTCACTTTTGTTGTTTTGTCATGCAAGCAGATAGCAACATTGCTACGTCAGTAGTTCGAAGTGAAACTCAGACTTATCGATCTTTTCAGAATGACGTACTCAGTAATTTCTTGTGTAAACAAATTCTAAGTAACAACTTGAAAGCCAGGGTAAACAAATACCAACTTTCGACTTAGCAGCTTTTTCGTATTAGTTTCGGATCAATCCCGCCGCGTGTCCATTGCTTTTCGCTGATTGGCTGCATGTTCGGAATATTCCATTTCTCAAGCAGGGGTGTATCTTTCGGAATGGATTGAATGCTCATCCTCCATGTCCCACGTTCCAAAAATAGGTGTTGAACCGGGAAGGTGGGTCAAAAGTAGAAAAAAATCACGATACAGGGAAGTCGGTACGACGGGACATAAGATAAAGGAACCGAGAAGAGTTGTGCAACAACGCCAAGAAGAAAGCGGACTGAATCTGACACTTCATGGACAGTGTATCAAAATTTAGTATCATTCAGGCTGCCAGTCACACTCTTTTCGGGTACCGGTATTGTAATAAACCTAACCTTTTGTTACATATTTTACCACATTATGTAACTGTTTCTATTTGAAGGCGATGATGACTCTGAGCTGGACAAGAAGGTAGAATTAACGAAGCTAGCGTTGAGGCAAATGGAGGAAAAAAAGACAGAAAGAGCTCCAGAGGAAAGACGGTTAGAGGCAGACGAAAAAATTAAGGTTAGACAAAGAAAGAGAGGTGGAAATAGAACGGCTCAAATTAGAACAGTTGACGCTGGAAAAAGAGGAAAGAGGGAAAGAAAGAGAAAAAGAGAGAAAGAGGAGAAGCAAAGAGAAAGAGAGAGAGAGAGAGAGAGGGCGAGAGAGAGAGAGGAGGAGGATGCTAGAAAAAGAGAGCATTAATTGCGCATGCTTGAATTAGGAGTCACGTCAAGGGGAGGATCTGGTAGATCTGAGGAAAGACGTAGCAAGAATTTTGTAGCTAGGAATATTAGACTGGTTCTTAAATTCAATGAGGATGAAGTGGAAACATAATTTATGTCTTTTTAGAAAATTGCTCATAGTTTGAAGTGCTCAGAAAATCTATGGACCCTGTTGCGACAAGATGTATTTATCGGCACAGCAGCTGAAGTTTATACATCATTATCTGTGGAACAGTCTAGTAATTATGAAGAGGTAAAAGCTGCCACTTTGACAGCCTATGAGCTGATGCCTGAAGACTACAGGCAGAAATTAAGAAACTTAAAGAGGCAGTCGGGGAAGACATATTGTGAAATATGGGATTTCTTAGCCACCATACAATTACGTAAAGTTCGACTGTTCAGTCACCAATTTTATATAATTTGTGTGCATGCAATCTTGTGTTTTGACAAAACTATTTCCGAGATTCCATTTCATGACATTTTAGGTCTGGTTTTTGTAAAACATAAAAAGTTATAAAATTCAATTTATATGGGATAATATAGAGAATGGTTATGCAACTGCACTTTGTAATCCCGAATTTGATGTGCGTGTTTAGATAATGGGACAGATAGCTGAGCGGGAAGTCAAAACTGCACTGAAGATTTGAAGAGTCAGTTATTATGTACCTATTTGTTAGGGCAGCATAAAAGAGAATGTCGGGCCTTTTTTCAAATTACATTATAAGATCAAACTGTCCTACCACTACCGTTATGATGAGTAGAGTCTACCGATAGAGTTCACAAACTACGTGAAATGTTGTAAGCTGGAATGGAAACGCATATAGTAAAAACTATATTCAGCAATGCTTTTTCTGTTGTCATCCATCTAAGCCGTCGAGAAATCTCGGAGCCGAGCCTCTGGAATCTGATATCTGGAACGGGTTTTGTAGACACCATCTTCCGAGTCAGCAGACCTTGCGTTATAATATCCAAGATCGCGCACAAGCCCCGGTCGTCTTTAAGACCGAAATTCTACAATATGTATAGTTTGCAAGGGTGATGGGTTAGAAAAGAAGACAGTGGAGCCTGCTCAAAACTTTTCTAAGTCAGAGAATGCGCCTACATGCTACTACTGTTCGAAGAAAGGTCACCAAAGGCGGACTGTTGGAAACTGTCTAATTGTATAGACGGAGGAATAAACCGGTCGCTTTCGTTAAAAGCAGAGTTATCTTCTATAGGCCTAAAACTGAAAAGCTGATCAAGCCTGTATACAAATTACCTGACAAGGCAGATTTTAGTGGAAATCAGATCTCGGAAGGTTACAAGAGTTTCTAGTCTAACGGAGAAGTGTCGCCAGTTAATCCAGAAGGAAAAAGAAAACCTGTAGTTATACTGAGAGATACTGGGGCGTTACAGTCGCTGATGTTATCCGATGTTATGACTCTGCCTAGGGATAGTTCTGTGAACGCTTGGGTGTTGATTCAGAGTATTGATGGGAATTATATTCCTGTTTCCTTATACCAAGTTAACCGGAAGAGTAATTTGTTCACTAGTATAGTAACAGTAGGATTTGTTGAGACAATTCCCATTAGAGGATGTGACCTTTCTGCTAGGAAATAACTCAGCAGGGCATAAAGTGAACATTCCACCTATCGTGTCAGATAAGCCTAATAACGTTAACTCTGATACTGAAGTTTCCTGCATGTGTAGTAACTAGGTCACAGTCTCGCAAGGAGAAACAGTATGACGCCCAGTCTCAGAAAGTGGGGGATGATACTGGTGTTTGGCTATCAGAGACCGTTTCTGGGAATCTAGATACTAATACGCGAGTGGTAATTCACAAGACTCTATTTTCAACCGGCCACCATTTGTTAAGGAACAGCAAGCTGATCCTGTCATCAGTGATATTATGGAGACCGCCTTCTGGAAAAAGAAGCTGAGGAAGTCCCTGGATGTTTCAATGTGAAGTCTGGTATATTAACGTGGAAGTGGAGATCACCTAAAAACCCAGCTAGTGAAAGTTTGTCAATTTTACCCCAGATTGTGGTACCCCTGGGCTATCGGAATGAGATCTCGCGGGTGCCTCTTGACATCCCGATAGCAGGCCATTTGGGCATAAGAAAAAATGAGGCTAGAGTTATGCAACAGTTCTACTGGCCTAAACTGTACAAGGATGTTGTGAGTTACTGTAAGACCTTGCCATACATGTCTCAAGGTAGGGAAACCTCAACAATCAATAAAACCATCACTATTAATACCGATTCCGGCATTTGAAAAAAACATTCAGTAAAGTTTTGGTAGATTGTGTAGGTCCCCATCCCTGGACAAAGTCTGCATATAAATATCTGTTGACGACAATGGATGTGACCACTAGATTTCCTGAGACAATAACAAAAATAACCGCAAAGGCAGAAGTGGAAGATTTGCTTGTTTTTCACTCGATAGGACTTCCAAAAAGATATTCAATCTAACCAGGGATCAAAGTTTATGTTTGGTCTTTTACGGCAAGTCATGCATGAGTTAGGCATTAGACACCTAATCCAGTCACAGGGCTGTTTGGCTGCGAACCACAGTTTCGTAAGAATGGCCCCTCTTTGAGTTCATTAACAAGGAAGACAGACCGTTATGGACCACATGATAATTCTTCCTGCGTTTATAGTTGCTGATATCTATAGTACAATCCTGCATGGCATTGTCAGTCTTTCAAACTGACCTATGCGAATTGACAGCTGAGTTCGCCTACAGTCTGGCCGGAGTCAGTGTGTAAGGTTTCAATGGTCTCAGTTATGCCCCTTTGGTGAGCGTGAAGATCATGACTCATTTACGGTAAGGAAATTTGACAAAAACTGGTAGGTCAATGTTTGTTTTTTTCATCATTTTAAATTTGCCGCTCCACGTGGAAGACGAGACAGTGTATTTCAATGAATCGCGACTAGATTTAGTGAGGTTGAGGAGAATAACCTCTTGGACTATGTGTCTACCTTCAGAGAAAGACTCTGAGGCATTAGAGGTAGCCAAGGAACATCTTAAGTCTTCTAAAAAACGTCACGAAAGGCCGATTTAACACCAAGGCCGATGCATCTATTTTGTTAGTATTCCAGATCGAAGAAAAACCCAAAGAGTATGTCACATTAACGTGCACAAGGAATACCATGAACGCGTACCAGGTCTATCAGTTGGGATAGTTAATGTAGATAGTCGGGAAGTGACTCAAACATTACTGATGAACCTGATAGTACAGACTTAGAACAGTCTCATATGGAACCATTGGTAGCAAAACGGTCAAACTCAGAGGTTCTAGAAAACCTTTACGGTAAATTGAGTCATTTGTCTGAACAAAAAGTGCAGATATTAAGGATTTCCTCCATGAATACAAGACATTATTTTCTGACAAGCCACATTGTACCCCTCTTGCTGTTCATGACGTGTTTGTAGGTGAGGCTCTGCCTATTAAACAACATCCATACAGACTTAACCCTGAAAAGTTAGCTCAGGTACGAGAAGACGTTAACTACATGCTAGAGCATATTATAGAGCCAAGCCAGAGGAGGTGGAGCTCACTTTTTGTACTCATCCCTAAACCAGATGGTTCACAAAGGTTCTGTATAGATCACCGTAAGTTAAATTACAACACATATAAGGGAAGTGGGAAGAGGTGCCGACATACTGGCAGAGCCACATGACTTAACACTGTGATGCGCAAAGATAGACTTGCTAAACGGCTGCTGGCAGGTACCTTTGTTTGACACTGGCAGGTATCTTTGTTTGACAGGGCTAAAGAAATGTCTGCGTTTGTAACACCGGCTGCTTTATACGAGTGCAAGGTCATGCCTTTTGGTATGAAATATGCTCCGGCCAGCTTTCAATGCTTAATTAATCAGGTCATAACAGGATTGGAGCATTGCGTTGCATACACTGATGATCCATAGTGACACCTGGGATGACCATCTGAAACATCTTATGCAGTTATTTGACAGATTTGCCAAGGCAGGCAAATATTGTGATAAATCTGCAGAAAAGTGAATTTGCTGAGGCACACATCACCGATCTGGGTCATGTGGTGGGTCAAGGTCGAGTACTACCACGTGAAGCTAAGGTCAAAGCCATTGTGGACTCCAGTAGTATATAAAGGCTATCTGGGGTCTCATTTAGGGACGATAACTCTGTTTGAACAATTCCTGGTTATCTCCCCTGATTCGCACATTTCTGTCCCTAAATAAGACCCCAGATGCCCTCTTACTAGTTATCAAATTGACGTCACATCCGGTCACGTGACACCCAGGTCACATCCGGGTCAAAAGGTCAAGGTCACTTCCGGTCACGTGACGGCCCAGCAAGAGTTATCTGCCCCTACACAAGACCCCAGTGACTTCCAATGTTAATCTTCCGGGATGCACGTCATCAAACATGGTCCCCGACAATATCGCCAGCTATATGTCTAGCATAAATGGCAAGTGGGGAACCCTCCGTTTCTCCACATAGCCATACAGCGAGAGAAGGGAAATCCCCCTGTTCCTAGCTGGAGTCGAACCCGTACTGCGCGCTCCAGAAGCGGGCCTGTTATCCACTGCACCACGAGTCAGCCCATACTAGGCAAGGTTGATAATACCCTAAGGGCAGATCGTTTTACGGCTATGGTGTAGGCCCATTCCGTGGCCCCTTGTTTTCTTCATCTCGAGCTGTGGAACACGATGGGAGGGGTCTCGAGGCCATGCGTTGAAATTTTGTTGAACAGTTACTGTGCGCATGCGCACTGGGCAAGCAGCGCTGGGGTGGACGTTTCGGGGTCTAAGTGGACCCATAGTGGTCCAATTGGGTCGTGTGAGGTGTCAGCATGAAGTACTCGTGTGGGAGCGTCCAGCTGGACTAGTGTGTCGTCCGTTTTCAACATTCTGCGCATTGGGTCGAGATGGACACGTATTGGGCCGAATGGGTCGTGGTAGGTATCAGTGTGAAGCACTCGTGGGGGAGCGTCCAACGCGATGGGTTTGGGGTAGAAATGCGCAGTAGAAAAAGGGCATAGGAATGGGCGTTTTGATGTCGCGATGGACCAATAGTGGTCCGATTGGGCCGTATGAGGTATAATTTTGAAGTTCTCTTGGGGTAGCGTCACGTTGGAATGGTGCCTAGTCCGGTTTCATCATTCTGCACATTCGCAGTCTGGCCGTAATTTAGAAAGCAGGCATTTTAGGGCTTCGTGATGGTCTGTTGTGTGATTGAGGGACCATTCTTGATCCTAATAGGCGGTGTGGGGTGTCAAATTGAAGCTCTCGTAGTGTAGACCACGAGGGATGTCCATGTCATCTGTAACGTCACTGGTGAAGTCAGCAGTAGGAGTAGTATAGAAAGCAGGCATTTTAGGGGTGCTTGGGGTGTGTTTGAGGTAGAGATGGACCATTCTTGGTCCGAATGCGTCGTGTTAGGTGTCCTAGTGAAGCCCTCGGTATGCAGACCATGACTTGAGGGATGTCCATGTCATCTGTGACGTCATCAGTAGGAGTAGTAGCCAAAGTGGGCGTTTTGGGGGTGTCAAGGAAAGTGTTTGGGATAGAGATGGACCATCCGTGGTCGAAATGAACCGTGTGGGGTGTCATCTTGTAGCTCTCTGCATGTAGATGTCGAATGGTATGGTTATTGTTGGAAGTCGCATCGTGCTACTCATGCGCAGTTGGGCACTAGTAACGAAAGATGTCATTTTGGGCGTGGGCAATGACATGCTTGGGCAATCAAGGGATTCACCTTTGGTCCAAATGGACCGGTTGGGATACCCTAGTGAAGCTGTCGTGGGAATATATTTGCCCTATGACCTTCGTGGACAATTTTACAGTAATGCCTTAACGCCCTATCTTAACATCTTATCGTAACACCTTAACGCCCTATCTGGACGCCGTAACGCTCTAACATAACGCATTGACCCCATGATGTAGAGAACAAAAACAACATCATTTTATCATCCCCTCCAGTACATTATACCCATGCTGGGAGAGCCGCGTTGAGTATGTTTACAATTCAAGTAGGCTCTTGTCCAATCAGAAGCCATCCTTTGAGAAAGTTGAATATTTGCTCTTGACCGAATCATCATCGGGCCATCCAGGATACAGTTGAGGCAGCATTCTCCAGGGCCTTGGTGTGTGGTAACCTCATATCTTCTTCCAAGTGACGCTTGGTCTTCATGATGGACTTGTGCGTGGGGTTGCCTTTCATTTCAAGCAGAAGCAGGCTCTACTCTTCATAGATGGCCAGGCTGTTTTCCTGAAGTTCGGGCACATTTGGATGTACGCCTGTTGTAAGTTATCCTGCCCGGCCTCATCGATTACTGCAGCATGGGTATTAATAGCTTCATGCACAATACGATCCCAAAAGGTAGGTTCATCCTCACTCCGGATTATCTAAGGTCAAGCTCACGTTATGAGTAAATAGACTCTCCGCAGTTTCTGCATCATTATCTGCATTCTCATTGGGCTCCTCGGAGTCTTCAATCCCATGTATATTCTTCTGGTGTCGCATCATATCGTAATGTCTGGTGAACATGCGTTCGCACTCAGAGCATGTATAACCCATGTTGACGGTTGAACGTCGACTGTGCACGTTTTTAGGATACGCTTGCTTTTATAGACAGTAGCGCCCACCAACGCCGAGCTCAATGTGCACGTTTTTAGGATACGCTTGCTTCTATAGACAGTAATGCCTGTCCCGATGCCTTAACGCCCTTTCTTAACGCCTTAACGCCTTTTAATGATGCGTTCAAACAACTGCTTCTTTTGAACCATCGCTCGGACATACGCCGCTTTCCAGTTCATGCCTGGGATTTCTTTTGATTTCCATATGGACCAGGTCCTTGTCCATGTGAGTCACGAGGTCGACATACTGCTGACATAAGCCCATCGTAATCTGGATACCAATGTGTTATGGGCTAAACTTATGGCTTCCTCTTTCAAATACTGTGTGTGTTGGAAATTGTTTTCTGCAGTCTTCAATGTCTCGCCCATCTCGGTGTCCAGACTTTCTTTGAAAAAATCCTTCCATAGCCTCGAGTTCACGTTGTGTTCATTCCCTTGTAAGGGTTTGGATTGGTCCTTCACGGTTGGGTGATATTCCGGGACTGATGGTATGAAGGGGACCTGCTGTATGGGGCTGGGTTGCTGCTGCTGGACGGGTGCTGCCAGGTGTGGACTCGGATAGTGTAAGGGTATATGACGTTGTGGTGACCCCTCGCCGGGTAACAGGTTGGTCGTCAACCGGCGATCTTCGGGGTATGAGATTTTAAATCTACGAACAGGTGAAACGCCTGCATGAAATGGTCGATGTTCCGAGGATAAATTTGACTAACAAACACATGGATATGTGCTCTATGGATGGGATCAGAGAACAACACAAAGTATTGGCAGTCCAAGGCAATATCCCTGTATGCCTTCCCTTGAGGAAAGAGATTCTGAGTCAAATAGATGACGGACAGATTCCGATGATGGGATCCTTTGGTAAACAAGTCAGCCACGTGTGAATTGTCCTTGGCCGCACTCATCAGATCATCTAGCACTAGCACGTTGGTCTGCTCGGAATCGAAGTAATACGCTTGATCAATATCGTGCGGAATCCCTGGGACAAAGCTCACATTCTGTAACCTTGTAGTTTCGTAGACGGACTGCCACTGGCTGTAGCACCATACCATGCTTGTCGGAGCTGGGGTTGCCACACCTTCCTCTAAGAACTTCATCACCCAGGACGTCTTTTCACATCCCGTAGGGCTGCTCACCGTCATCGTGTAGTGATGCTCTAATACTCTCGTGTGTGACGTAGGTGTTGAATTCTTTGTGCGTATGTTGAATTTGCGCGTTATCTGGACTCTGTTCCGTGGGATGGCTTCCCTCTATACGATTATTATGTATGGAAAGCAAATGTCTATGTAGATTAAATGACGTGGAAAATGACTTCGAACACAAGTGACATGCGCAAACCATGGCTCTCGTTTCCACGGACACCCAGCGTATAATGAAGCTTTCACACATGTTTGTCGTGTTTATATGCAAGAGCTCAAAGCTCAAAAATGGGACAGTCGGGTGCTCGGAGCTCGGGGATGAGGCAGTTTGGTGTTTGGAGCTCGGAGCTCGGGGATGGAGCAGTCGGGAGCTCAGAACTCAGGAGGAGCGCAGCTGCTTCGGGGCTCGGGGATGGGCAGTTGGGAGCTCGGAGCTCAAGGATGGGACAGTTGGGCGCTCGGAGCTCGGGCAGTTGGGTGTTTAGAGCTCGAAGCTCGGGGATGGGGCAATCGGGAGCTCGGAGCTCAGGAGGAGCGCAGCCGCTCGGAGCTCGGGGATGGGCAGTTGGGAGCTCGGGGATGGGACATGCAGTTGGGCGCTCAGAGCTCGTGTCGCTCGAAATGAAGGACGAACCCACATTAACTGGTTGACGGAAATGCCAAGTTTCGAAAGGGCACAGAGACGCCTCTTGATGCTTTGGAATGGCGGATGAAGGCTTCTTGACCAACATATTACCGGAGCTGGCCAGACATCCTATACGGACCAAGAATGACCCATCTCAAACACCTTCCTTGACACCCCAAAAATGCCCACTTTGGCTACTACTCCTACTGTTGACGTCACCATTGACATTACAGATGACATGGGCATCCCTCAAATCTTGGTCCACACCATGAGCTTCAGTTTGACACCCCACACCTCATATTAGGACCAAGAATGGTGCCTCAATCACTCAACAGACCCCCACGAACCCCTAAAATGCCGGCTTTCTATACTACGGCCAGACTGCGCATGCACAGAATGATGAAACCGGACTAGAGACCAGTCCAATCCGACGCTACCCCAACAGTACCTCAAAATAACAACTCATACGGCCCAATCGGACCAATATGAGTCCATCTCGGCCTCAAAACATTCATCCCCATGCCTTTTTTAAACTTGAAGCTGAAATTGTGAGATAGTAGATGTATTCTTCTGCAGTTGTATAAACAGGCTATGGTAATTCCCGTAATAATTTGATCACTGGAAGTGCAGCAAAAACGGCATATATCTGGCAATATTGTTCATGGAACCAGCCACAAAGTATCACATTTTGGCATTATACATGTACGACTTTTCTTCAATTTGAATAAAGAATAGGAATGTTACTTTCTTTCTGTGTTTGAGTAACAGAGAAAAAGTGAATTTCCTGTGATTGAATTATTAGGGGAATTACCGTACATGAAGCTAATGTGATGTGTACCACAGCACCAGCTGGTTGGGGGAGGGAAGGTCACATTTTTGTGACACCAGGACTGGGCAGAATTCATTATTGTCATGATCTTTGCTGCTAGAAACGTGAGAATTAGGAGAAAATCATCATAACCTCCTATCCCACAAAGTCTCACCATCTCCTATCCCACAAAGTCCTACCATCTCCTAGCCAACAAAGTACTACCATCTCCTATCCCACAAAGTCCCCCCATCTTCTATCCCACAAAATCCCACCATCTCCTATCCCACAAAGTCCTACCATCTCCTAGCCAACAAAGTACTACCATCTCCTATCCCACAAAGTCCCCCCATCTTCTATCCCACAAAATCCCACCATCTCCTATCCCACAAAGTCCTACCATCTCCTAGCCAACAAAGTACTACCATCTCCTATCCCACAAAGTCCCCCATCTTCTATCCCACAAAATCCCACCATCTCCTATCCCACAAAGTCCTACCATCTCCTAGCCAACAAAGTACTACCATCTCCTATCCCACAAAGTCCCCCCATCTTCTATCCCACAAAATCCCACCATCTCCTATCCCACAAAGTCCTACCATCTCCTAGCCAACAAAGTACTACCATCTCTATCCCACAAAGTCCCCCCATCTTCTATCCCACAAAATCCCACCATCTCCTATCCCACAAAGTCCTACCATCTCCTAGCCAACAAAGTACTACCATCTCCTATCCCACAAAGTCCCCCATCCTCCTATCCCACAAAATCCCACCATCTCCTATCCCACAAAGTCCTACCATCTCCTAGCCAACAAAGTACTACCATCTCCTATCCCACAAAGTCCCCCCATCTTCTATCCCACAAAATCCCACCATCTCCTATCCCACAAAGTCCTACCATCTCCTAGCCAACAAAGTACTACCATCTCCTATCCCACAAAGTCCCCCATCTTCTATCCCACAAAATCCCACCATCTCCTATCCCACAAAGTCCTACCATCTCCTAGCCAACAAAGTACTACCATCTCCTATCCCACAAAGTCCCCCCATCTTCTATCCCACAAAATCCCACCATCTCCTATCCCACAAAGTCCTACCATCTCCTAGCCAACAAAGTACTACCATCTCCTATCCCACAAAGTCCCCCATCTTCTATCCCACAAAATCCCACCATCTCCTATCCCACAAAGTCCTACCATCTCCTAGCCAACAAAGTACTACCATCTCCTATCCCACAAAGTCCCCCCATCTTCTATCCCACAAAATCCCACCATCTCCTATCCCACAAAGTCCTACCATCTCCTAGCCAACAAAGTCCCACAATCTCCTATCCCACAAAGTCCCACCATCTCCTATGTCACAAAGTCCCACCATCTCCTATCCCACGAAGTTCCACCATTTCCTATCCCACATGGCATGGCAGGTTTAAACATAACTGCAGATACTTCTGTGATTTCTCAAGTATCCAGCCAAATTACTAATTTAAAAAGCATCGCTTCTTTATTCCAAGACGAGGAATCTACATAAGTATGTATACATATAATATATACATATAAATTACCAACCTAGTTAGCCGGAGCTACATGGCAAACAAAATGGAATGCATACTTAATATGTACAAATATACAAAATTTCACAATGAATCAACAATGCTCATGGGGGCAACAAATACCCATGGTGAGGGTACAAACGAGTATGAATGTTAGAGGACTATTTGTAAAATTCCACATGTACAGTACACTGTAACACTAATAGTAGAATTTAACATCGTTTTTCAACAAATCGTCAGATCATGATGATGCCAGGACATTATTATGTTGGACACAGATCAGCCCTGCTAGTAAGTACAGCACTAATGAATAGATTCTCATCATCATAAGCCCAGTTCAACCCAGGTACACACAATTTTACGTATTCAAATTCTTATTATTGAATATTGAAATATTTTGTTGGAAAAAAAAGATGTTATCGAATTTAATTACAGAGACAAAATATTAAAGAGAGTATACACTTGTCCCTCATCATAATACGGTTCTTTATAAAGCAAGTTTCAGTATAATGTGGTCAATGTTACCTCCCCAATATATCTAACATGCATGTACCTCAATAGTTGGAGTACTTATATATAACTAGAGCCTATGGGCTTTAATGAGATCTGGTAGCTGGGTTATTGGGGAATAAGTTTGTAATGAAATAAAAGCAATTATATATTTAATTTCAAGTTAGGCACAGGTGGCACCAGGCACGAATGTATGTGGCTAAAACGCAATCACAAGTTACATCCTGTGACAAGGTATATGAAGGGCCGTTCACGCCATAAACGCATTCTTTAAACGTTTTAACTTCTTAAACGTTTAAAAATTGTAAAGCTTTAAAAAGTTTAAACGTTTAAACTTGAACCAACCAATCAGATGTTATGAACTGACATTTTCCTGTTAAAAAGCAAACGTTTCCAGTTGTAAATTCGCGACTTCAGACGTTTCCTGTCAAAAGAAAAATTCGGTCTTTTAAAGGTTTCCGGTTAAAAGGATAACGTTTCCGGTTGTGATCGTCCAATCAGATTTTTTATTTGGGCCGCGTGTATTCCAACATCTACACCAACACATACAAATCTCCACTGGCAAACGTTTCCGGTATGTAGTGTATTTTAACCAATGAAAACCGTTCTTACAAATTAGGTTTTGGAGAATATCTTTGGCACCGGGACAATTTGCGCAGGACATGATGCACGGTGGGCATGAGGAATACAATATGCGCGAATATTTGTAAGGGTTATTTTGATCGGTTCAAACAGACTACATAGCGGAAACGTTTTGCCAGTGGACACCTGTTGATGTTGAGGTTTGAACATACGCGGCAGCAATAAAAAAATCTGACCGGACGATCACAACCGGTAACGATTTCCCTTAAACCGGAAACGTTTAAAAGTTTTGAATATTACTACTGGAAACGTTTGCTTTTTGACAGGAAACGTCTAAAGTATTGGACGTTACAACAGCAAACGTTTGTTTTTGGACAGGAAAGGTATTCCAAATGTCAATTTATGACATCTGATTGGTTGGTGCAAGTTAAACGTTTAAATTTATTAAACGTTTGGATTTATGGCGTGAACGGCCCTTCTTAAAAGGTACCGACATAATGAAGTTGAACATACCAAAGAAAGGCAGTCCTAGGATAAAAGTAACTCCGAAAATGGAAGCCGAAATATAGAATATTATATCACAATGACTTCCATTTTCGGAGTTACTTCGTAGTTTATGTGAAATTTATCTGTGCGAACAATGAAAGGTAGTCCTACAATGAAGGAAGCTGCACACGTTACGCTAACCATGTGTTACCCAATTAATTTCCGTCCAATTAGACACTACAGTAGGTGCTCATCCAACCTTGACTCCACCAAAATAGTTGAATTTTGCTCTTTATCTTGATACATAATTCCTCCAATACGTCAGTTCGGGATTCGAGATGAACACCATGACCACCATGTTAATTTAACCAGCATAAAGAAAGCAATATGATACCTTCTTTAACATGGTATTGTTGGTGTTGCGTTGAAACTGCAAACTGACCTGTTGAGAATTCGATGGAAAAAGGGGCCAGTGGAATGAAGTCTAGGCCTAAATATCCACAGGGGATTAAGGTCAGTTTGTACAGAACATACATGTACCCAGGGGTAAATAAGAGAGATTATACCTAGGGGTAAATAGAGATTGATTTAGTGTTATGAGTGAGAAGGGCTGAACATCAAGGTTGATGATGGTTATGTCACAAGTTAGGATAAGACAAGATATGTATTACACTTTCTGGATATTTCACAGGTTGACTGGTGGAGTACAAGATAGGAAAAGATTATAAGATATGTTACAGCTTGCTCTTGTGAGAAAAGCAAACAGTGGCCTGCAAAGGTGATAATGAGACAATGGTGACCAGGTTGGCTGCTATGGTAGAGCATCTCTCACATATACACCTAAACCAGCTAAACTGTATAATTTTCTCAGCAGAGTCCAAGCTTTGGTAAAGTGACGATACCAGTCTGCCATACTTAGAGCGTATTAATCTCATATTTTGTGGGAAAACAATGAACAGAGTAATATTTAATGCAGATAAGGGATCAAATATATGCCAAGTGACTACCTTTCAACCACTAAGGATCCCCAAAACTCATCTCTGTGGAGCTACTTTCATGCAGCGTAAGGCTATCCCGTGAGTCGGTTTGCACTTTTGTCCATTTCCCTACAGCATTCTAAAGAGCCTCTGGCTAACGCCAGATCTCAAAAAGGACCTGGCGCAATTTAATGAGATTTTGGCCCCCATGAGGTGCGGTTTGGAGTGTCAAAATGAAATATCACGAATGAAAGAAATTTTTCAGTTAGCGTAAAGTATATTTTCTCGTCTTATACTCGGAGTATTTCGTAGGACCTGGGTCTTATGATTTTTCAATAACAGAATCTTGAAGTAGTGGATTTGTGCAAATCGTCTATTTTGAGATGAAAACAGCACACTTTTCTCTCCGTAAACATATGAAGCCAGTCGAGAACCAAAACCGTCTTTGGGCAACAACAAACTATTGACACGGTCAATGTTCGGGGTTAAGTTTATCTTGGTTCTCAACTAGCTTCATATGTTTACAGAGAGAAAAGTGTGCTGTTTTCACCTCAAAATGGACGATTTTGCACAAATGCACTACTTCAAGATGCTGTTATTAGAAATCCATAAGATCTAGGGCCTACAAAATACTCAGAGCACAAGACTAAATAATATACTTTACGCTGACTGAACAATTTGTTTCGTACCCAATATTTTATTTTGGTACTCCAACCGGCCAAAATCTCATTAAATCACGCCAGGTCCTTTGCTGTCAACCAGTGAGGAGAAATACTCCAATAAGTTGTATATTGATCGCAAAGAAACAGCACTGCCTAATTAGTGGAGCAACTTACAGATAATCATTAACGAGGTAATTCTAATTGATTGGGTAAAACTGAACAGCATGATCACTCGCAACATTTGCCAAAAGATTTTTCCAAGTTGTGAAGTCTTGTATTTCTTATAGGAACCAATATTGTCAGTTTCTTCAATTCAGTCTAGTGAACAACATGAAAATGGGAAATCACCGAGATGACGTCGGATAACGTGACCAGGTGTCCATGATGTCACGTTAGAAGCCGTCACAATGCAATAAAAGTTGATATTGAGTATGAAGTACGTTGCAAAGATCATGCTCGGAATGCCAATGTGAGTTTTTGTGACGTCATCGGAGGCACTGGAGCCAAGTGCCAGTGCTATCACGTATTTCAGATAATGTCAGAAATGTGATTTCAATGCCTGTGATATTAAACATGAATTGCAGGCAAGCACCTAAAAGGTGCGTGGACCCCTCAGCCTGTTTTTATTAGTCAAGTAGGATCAGGGCTGCATCTAGAGCCAATTTAGTTCCGGAAAACGTATGGGCGCCCAAAACTCAAATGAAACAAAAAAGGAAAGTGTTGTTGTTGTTCAATTTGAAAGGATTTCTGAAGAAAATACTCCTAGAAAAAGCTTCTGGGAGCCTCAATATCGATCCGATTTCATAGCTGGGTATTGAATTTCATGTTAATAAACCTCTGTTTTGTGATTGATCACAGGCTCTTTGCGCCGAAATTCACCAAAAAAAAATTGGACCCTCAATAATGAATTACGAAAAGGAACTGGGAGTTTGGGATTGGAACCTGCAAAAAATCCATGGATACAGCCTTGCGGATACAGTTTCTGTGATTTCTGTACCGTATATAATAGACTTTGTTTTCACGCGAGTGGTGTGCTGGGATTACAGCATACAAGAAAGTGTAGCTTTATCAGTGGCAATTTATGCATTGCACAAGTGTGATAACAAGGTAATGGCATAGAAACACAATGATTGACACAAACCCACCATTATCATTATTGGGGGGGGGGGGGCAGTCCAGATGTGGAAAAATCCTCCCGAGGGTAGTGCATAGGTTGAACAAGTGTAGCATCATGCAAGCTCCCAGATAAATGGGAATTGGGGGGTCCATCCAATGGTAATCTTGAATGGACCAGGCTTTCTTGTATCAGGGAACCTTCAAAAGTCACAATGAAACATGCAACCAAGGGTTCCCGATGGGCATAGATAACAGTGCAAAAGCTAAGCCATCAATAAATAATATAAAAAAATAATTAAAAATCAGGAAATCATCATAGCCATCTGAAAATCTAATCATTTCATCAGTCAACATTCAGGAAGCTCTCACCAAAGTTTGGTCAGGCCCGACTTGATAGATCTGCAGATATTCAGTGGACAAGAACATGTTGATGGGCACAGATAACAGTGCAAAAGCTGAACCATCAATAAATAATAAAAAAAATTAATTAAAAATCATGAAATCATCATAGCAATTTGAAAATCTAATCATTTCATCAGTCAACATTCAGGAAGCTCTCACCAAAGTTTGGTCAGGCCCGACTTCATAGATCTGCAGATATTCAGCGGACAAGAACTTGTTGACGGACGGACGCCATGACGGACGGACGTACGTACACGGCAACGACAAGACCCCACAGCCCTATGGGCTGAGGGGTAAAAATGAGGTCACAGAAAAACATTCACCATAGTTGATCTCAACTACTAAATAACTTTTATCGAAATATGTTATTTGCTGAATATTTTTCAAATGACGCTACTGCCTCTTTAATATAGAAATGGCAATTAGTTATGGAGTATAGCCCTCCCCCCCCCCCCCCACCCCCGAAGCAATTTCAATATATGTAAATAATTTTCAAGAGAAAGAATAATTTAGTCATCCATTGGAATCGAATCCGTAATCATTGATGTTCACACAATGTGCGTCTCTACAAGCATGTCTGGAAAACAGAGACTTTTTCACTAAACAGTGCGCCAGCATCACCAAAAGCTGAGGGGCTTGTCAATCATAATGTCATAGCCATGATGTTCATTTCTACAAGGCTTGAGAAGCACGCCTGGAAGGCGGAAACATGTACATGTAACAGTGCACCACCACCTCCAAGGAGCTTGTCAATCATAATTTCATAGTCACATGTCGCAGAAATTGACACTTTAAGTCGGTGTGCAACACATGAACATTTCGCTCAAAGAAGAGAACATATACTTGATGTCTGCGTAGGCAGTCACAACAACATCCTGACTGCTTGACTACCGACATACATGTAGATTAGCTATTGATGTCTAGATGCAAAACAATTCGCAGAAAAAGGAGGTTACCACCCACCATACTCGTATACCAGGAAAAACAGGCCCAGGCAAATCTCATTGGAGGATTTAATTTGACCGGGTTTGCGCAGATGCTGATATATTGCAACTAACTTTTGGATGATTTTGAAGTGCCGAAATTAAAGAAGTGTCTGATTAGATTTTAAATGCCCTAAAAGTAGGTTTGTTGTTGAATCCCTTGGAAAGTCTTATACTCGGGATCTGTGGCTGAATTTGGATGCTCTCTTCTTGATCCCAGTGCCGAGTGTCCTGAACAGGTGCACTTATCATGACTATACCCACAGCAAAGGTTTCTCACTTCATTATTCCATCTGACAGTTTGAAAGACACCGAAAATGCCCGGAGCACATCCCAAAAGCATATGTAGAATAACGATATTTCTTGATTCACTCATTTTTGGCATTTTATTCTTGATATTTAGACTGTTCTTGTCATTCGAGTGGTGACACCATCTTCTTTGCAGATTGTTGAGAATAGCCCTTCAAACGCACCCCTGGTCCAAGGTTAACGTTGGTGTGAGATGATGTCATGTTTTAGCCTGTCCCTGAAGCCTCTTGTATCGTGTGTTCTGACAGATTGCCTTGGCCGCGACCTTCCTTCCTATGCTGGTTGTGAGGTCACACACATGCAGTAAATGACGGTCAGAAAACGCTTCGGGCATCACTTTCATCAACTGCGAGATCTGTCAGGGGAGAAAATAGAACTGTTTGATAAAGTAATAATGAACCTTGATTTGGTACTTTCACCTGGTCCCAACGAAAGGCCAGGAAATCTCTAATATAGGCACCAACTGGTCTGCCTAATTTGGGGTAAAGTTTTGGGATATTGTCTAATATCATGATTAGTTATATCAGGTTAGTAATTGATTTTCTCAAGTTCAACATATGTTTCAGAGTCAATAATCATATTTTTCAATTTATGAGGACTTCAATCCCTACATGTAAATGTCAACTTGTGCTTGTATGCCAGCAAACAAAAGCCAATCGGGCAATCCTCGATAGCAATTTATTCTTTTTCTATTGTCAATTTCTTAGCATAACAAATGATTCTCACACAAATGTCTGGGCAGTAGAATTTCATTTCTTTCTATGCCTTACTATGGGGGTATATTTATACGTAGTGATAACTGGCATATTTTCAACTTTTTCAAATCATTACGATATTAGCAAAATGGTCCTTTTCTTCAAAGAGTAGGATAATGTGATGCTAATTTACCATATTTAAAGTTCTAACGAGCTAAAAATATCCCCCCCCCCCTGACCCCAGAGTAAATCTTCAGTATAAACAAACTTCTATTATCTAGAAAATAATGATGCGAGAATCTGAACAGCTGGTTACACATTAGTGTGCAGAATCAATCAGCTCTTCTAAATTTTAAACAATGTTGGAAAAAATGTGTCTTTAAGAATCAAGTCAATTACTATGCAAATAATCCAGAAAACAAGCACAGGGCATTTTAATCACCTCTCCCCCCCCAAAAATAAATAGAAATAGAGTGGTCCATCACCATGGTTCAAACTGAAGTATCACGATAATGGGACAGTCACATATGGATGTGAACTAACCATATGTGGCGGCATAAACTGTAGGATATATCGTGCAAACTTGGGTCCACATCGTATAGCCTCATCTATAAATGCCAGGGTGAAGCTGGTCCGTGGGCTCACACGACTGTCTCTAGAAACGGCATTGAACATCCGGAACAGGTTCACTGTGGGGTATGAATTTGAGGTTAATGTTGCAGTGAACAATAAGCAATAAACATTAAATGAATCATTACAGGAACTATATGATTGGCTGGATTTTCTTCCAAATTTTCTTCACTGGCCAATGAAAATCCAGGGATTTCTTTTTGAAAATTTGAATTGACCAATCAATGGTTGGAGATCAGCCTACTGTCTCTCCCACTTATTATATTCCAGACATTGGCTAATATTTTAAAGCCAGATTTTCACACAACAGTAAGAATTTGCATGGTACATGTAAGTAGACAATCAGGCAATTTTATTCCAAACTAGTTGTTTGTTATATATTTTGACATCATGGCAGCAAGTCATTGATAAACCAATGTCACTGTCTCATAATAACATGAGAGGTATTAGCGAATTTCATTGATTTTGCATGGATTATAACACAGGAAGGAAGCAATCAGAGATTGCTCAATTCCGCTTTAATCCGACACTGCCCCACCATTGTTCTGTTCTGTATTGGTCGGTGGAGGCCTTCATGATTATGAAAATTCTATTTCAGTCAATTTATTTGCCATGCCTCGCATAATACATATTCAAAGTATCGACCAACAAGTGATAATACAATGTTTTGATGCAAGATGGTCGCTGGGGCTTTCGTCCAATCCGAAAATGAGACCTACATTCCTTGGGAGTATATTGTGGTGAAATTATGAAGCGATCAGTAAACTTTGAATTTTGCACCCAATTAACTCTTTTTGGGGCAATTTCATGCTTCAGGACCTATGTGGTCTGCTTTGGAATGTAGAATGACATATATATAGCCATTTCCAAATCGGTTATGGACTGAGATCCAGCCTGGACAAATAAATATATCCCATTCACTTAGGTTTGATAAACAAAGGATCATAACTCTTCAAAATATAACCGAAAGCAGAGAAACTTCAACTATGGGGCATTGATCACATATCATGCAAATTTCATTCTTGTCCATGCAATATTAACCGAGATCCAGCCTGGACAAGTCCCAATTCAGAAAAATTTCAAGAAAAAAGGGCCATAACTCTTGAAAATATAAGCGAAACGCGGAGAAATTTCACGCTGCACAACTACAGGGCACTGCCCACACATCCTGCAAATTTCTTAATTGTCCATACAACATTAACCGAGATTCAGCCTGGACAAGTCTCAATTCACAAAGATTTGAAGAAAAAAAAGGGCCATAACTCTTGAAAATATATGCGAAAGGCAGAGAAACTTCACACTGCACAACTACAGGGCACTGACTACATATCCTGAAAATTTCATACTTGTCCATGCAATATTAACCGAGATCCAGCCCGGACAAGTCCCACTTCACAAAGATTTGAAGAAAAAAAGGGCCATAACTCTTGAAAATATACGCAAAACGCGGAGAAACTTCATGCTGCACAACTACAGGGCACTGACCACATATGCTGCAAATTTTATAATTGTCCCTACAATATTAACCGAGATCCAGCCCGGACAAGTCCCAATTCATGAAGATTTCAGGAACAAAGGGCCATAACTCTTGAAAATATAAGCGAAACGGGGAGAAACTTTACGCTGCACAACTGTGGGGCACTGACCACATATCATGCAAATTTCATACTTGTCCATACAATATTAACCAAGATCCAGCCCGGACAAGTCCCATTCACAGAGATTTCAGAAAAAGGGCCATAACTCTTGAAAATTATACCGAAACTCGGAAACATGTGGCTGTCACCATCGGGACCCCTCGGGCCGGGCCCCGAGCAATTGTGGAAATAATGTTTCTGACCCCAACAACTCACATATTTGGGGTGGGCGTAATTTTAGCTGTATGATATAGATCATAGACAGACAAAACAATATAGCAATACAGCAGTGATTACCTATAGTAGATGTAGTCGAACGATTACTGTCTATTCACAGCAATCCACACAGATTTGTGTGAACTCCTGAAAAACACATCCCATGGCACCGACTTTCAATAGGCTTCTGGTACTGGCTGTATTAAACAACTGTGTTAAGTTTCATTGTTTGTGAGTGAAGGACTTTTTGAGATAATGTGTTTACAAGTATATGGACCAACAGACATGTATAAAGGGGCATAACTCCTGAAAAACACATCCGATTACACCGACTTTCAATAGGCTTCTGGCACTGGCTGTATTAAACAACTGTATGAAGTTTCATTGTTGTGAGTGAAGGACTTTTTGAGATAATGTGTTTACAAGTATATGGACCAACAGACATGTATAAAGGGGCAGAACTCCTGAAAAACACATCCGATTACACCGACTTTCAATAGGCTTCTGGTACTGGCTGTATTAAACAACTGTATGAAGTTTCATTGTTGTGAGTGAAGGACTTTTTGAGATAATGTGTTTACAAGTATATGGACCAACAGACATGTATAAAGGGGCAGAACTCCTGAAAAACACATCCGATTACACCCACTTTCAATAGGCTTCTGGTACTGGCTGTATTAAACAACTGTATGAAGTTTCATTGTTGTGAGTGAAGGACTTTTTGAGATAATGTGTTTACAAGGATATGGACCAACAGACATGTATAAAGGGGCAGAACTCCTGAAAAACACATCCGATTACACCGACTTTCAATAGGCTTCTGGTACTGTCTGTATTAAACAACTGTATGAAGTTTCATTGTTGTGAGTGAAGGACTTTTTGAGATAATGTGTTTACAAGGATATGGACCAACAGACATGTATAAAGGGGCATAACTCCTGAAAAATACATCCGATTACACCGACTTTCAATAGGCTTCTGGTACTGGTTGTATTAAACAACTGTATGAAGTTTCATTGTTGTAAGTGAAGGACTTTTTGAGATAATGTGTTTACAATGATATGATGGACAGACGGACAGACGGCCGGACGGACAGACGACAGAGGCAACGACAATACCGCTCGGGCAGAATCTACGAGGTACTGGGCACATTCCATGCAAGTTTCAATCCTGTCCATCAAATATTAACCGAGATATCGCGTGGAGAAGAAAGACGGACGGACGGACGGAAAGACGGATGGACGGACAAAGCGATCGCTATATGCCCCCCTCTAATTGAATTAAGAGTGAGAATGAAAATGATTTTTTTTTTAATCTACACACAGTGCAACGTTTTTCTGTTATGAGATATATTTTCGCCAATATATCGGACAAACCATCGGCAAAAAGTATATTATCTAGGTCAGACAATAACCTGTGCTTAGGTGTACTAGCCAAATATGGTGTCCACCCACATTACTAAAGGCATGACTTTATCACATCATTAAACCTACCCAGTGCTTTATTAAGTGGATCGCGAGTGTCATATGTTGGTGACATCTCTCCGTCTTCCTTTGGCGCAAGCAGGTCTGAAATTGTTAAATAGATACAGATTTAATATCGCTTTCAACAATTTATCAGTCTACACGAGACAAAATAGTCTCAATGCCACCTTTTAAAGCTCTGTCTCACTGAATCACCATTCTTTGAGCAGACATGGGACTATTTCACCCGGTCACATTATCATGATACCAGGTCAACCTGTCCTTGATCTATCCTCACAATGCTTAGCACCAAGCCAGGAAGTAACACGTTCCATTTCTAAGTCTTTGACTCCGCCTAGGATTGATCCCAGGACCTTCTGCGTGGGAGGAAGTTGACAAAAAAATTATTTTGAGTGGGACCTTTATGACTAGCTATACAGTTTGCTTGTGCTGAAGGAGATATATCATTTTAATTGAATAACACAAGAGTAAGTCAATTAAGTTCATGTAAAACATAGATAGTCTCAAGGGGTCTTCCATCTTCTTCATAAATAAGGCAGGCTTATGGTCAAAATAAAACACCTTTTCCTGAATATCATAGAAAATTTTAGACATAAACATCTGGGTATCGTATTCTCAAAACATTGTAATATTGCCTTAATACAACATGTCCTGTATGATATAAGCCAATACTCACCAAGGTTGAATTCCAGAGAGAAAGTAATTTCTTGGGGATCCTGGATTTTTCGTTGCTTACTGGGTCGACTTTCTGTCTCCTCAAAATCCTGTAAAGCAAGGACAAAATAATATGAACCTATTGTACCTATACATGAATATGCCAGACTTCCATTTGATAACTTAAAATGATCAATTAAATGTTTTAAAACTGGAACACATCCCATGCTGCACTGTAAAACTCCATAGAAAATTGATACATACGCGACTGCTAGGTACAGTTTACAGAAAACAGGTCTTCCAGTATCAGACCAAGATGTACTATTATCAGCCCCCTGTACCAGAATTCACTTCAGTTGGGCATAGTTTATCAATCATTAAAACAATCTCAGCAATCATTCAAACTGTCTAAAAATGCACAAACTTAATCTGAGCAGGTCACTCTGGGTGGATATGAAGAGATGTAGCAACACTCCTTGTTGAATAGTTTTTGTGTTATCCTGCTAACAAATAAAGCTAAGACAGACACTACTCTGGATAATATATAATAAGGAATCATTCCAATTATGTTAACCCCTATAATAATTTCATCGTAGGAAGTAAACTTTGCTAGAGGTAGTAAACAGGCATCATACGGTTACAGGTCCAGATAACCTGTCCTCTGCCTCTAGGTTCAGATGACCAGTTGTCCTACCCCAAGGTCCAGATAAACGTTTGTCTTACCCCAAGGTCCAATTAGCACCTGTCCTGCCTCTAGGTTCAGATAAACATGTGACCTAACTTTAGGTCCTGAAAAACATTCGTCCAGTCCTAGGTCAAGATAAACATTTGTCCTATCTCTAGGTCCAGATAAACAAATGTCCTACTTCTAAATGAAGATAAACATTTGTCCTACCTCTAGATCTAGATTACCCATTGTCTTACGGTTACCTCTAGGTCCAGATAAAAATTTGTCCTACCCTAGGTCCAGATAAACATTTGTCCTACCTCTAGGTCCACATCATTCCTTGATCGTTTTCTCCCTCTTCTTGCATATGGTGGACAATCTGAAAATTCACAACAATGGGTTAATTTCTATATTATAATCTATTTCACAGTTTGTAATCACAAGATTTCTAGAGCAGAGTGTTTATGTCCTGGAATGTTCACATCTACTCCACAGTCAAGATACTTATGATCTATATAACCAAGTATATGCCTGATAAGCCAGAGAAGATCTTCCAAATAGAGAAGAGTAACAAGGGTTATGTGTAACCCGGCAGCTCGCCGTTTTGGGTTTTGTCAATAACATGCAGCTTCGCATAAAGATCGAGCCCTTCAGGTTGCACATCACTGGCAATGACAATACATATAGTTATAAATTTGACTTCTTTGTCAGTGATGTTGAAGTTGGAATGAAAGATGAACTATATTATAAAACTTGAAATAAAGATTACCAGCCTAAACAAAAAACATTAACCTTCCAGCTTGAATCTAACATTGTGCTAAACATTAAACATTTATAAATAATGTTGGTGTTTGTTACCAAATCAAACCTGTTATCACTTCAATGCCAATATCCTCCATTTGGAGATCTTCTGCAAACAAAATTATCTCCCTTGATCGCTGCGTCGATCGTCCGCCAGGTGGCGTGCACTCCGCGCATGTCCATCACTCTTTTTCCCATGTTGAGCAAGACCTGTTTTGAGTCAAGGCCGAGCAAAGAGGGGAGGATGGGTTGGGCAAATCAACGTTGATAACAGGTTTGATTTGGTAACAAACACCAACATTATTTATAAATGTTTAATGTTTGTGTCCCAAATCTTCACCTGTTATCACTTCAATGCCAGACTCCCAACAGAGGAGGTTGGGTAGCCGGCCTTGTGACTTGCTTTTGGATTAAGCGGAGCACGCCTTGTTCTGATTTTGTAAATCTAATATGCTTAATAATATCCTGATAATTCCCGTGTCGTATAGAAGCGTAGGGAGCTCAAGGTATTACAAGTAATGCGGCGAGAGGTGGACTCTGTTCCATCGTTTGCTCGCATACTTAGCTAGATAATCAGATGCCATCGTGATGTCTTGAAGTCCCTTTGTCTCTGGCATGGTATGTCTTCTATACTTACCGAATTGTCGGGATCTTGCTTGCTTGATCGGTGCCCCCCCCCTTTTTTTGATAGGAGTGGTAGACTATACCCTAGGTTGTAGGTATAGGTCCAGTGTAGTCATCCTATCTGTCTGTACAGACATGTCTGAAGATAGCAATCAGTATGAGTTGAATTGATCGTCCAAGCGCAGGTGTCAACAGTATCGTTTAACGATAAGTTTTCCCCAAAGTGGCCCGGGCGTCACACTGGCTCATCTTGTGAGACGATGTCTCCATAAAGGAGAAGGAGCGTTGATGGCGAGTTGGTTAACCCAGTCGGCAGTCTTCTTCAACCCAGACGGTGATCATGGACTAGTGATGTCCGCTGATGGGTCTGTTAGAAGTGATGAGAGAGGAAGACAGCTGGAACCTCTTGTCGGTTCTATAAAGAGTGCTCTAGGCCTCTGACTGGTTTTTTACCTCTGACTGGATATAAAAAACCTCTTCTCCTCCAGCAGGTACACGAAACCTGTAGCGCTGGAATCTGGTACAGTCTTTGGATGTATGGTCCCCGACGTGTGGAATCGTTCTAAATGACGAGATCCGGGATGGGATGAAAGGATCTGGTTGACCAGTCTGTCATCCCTGTCAAGGAACTAGGTTCTACTGCGCAATGCTCTGATTGCGTAGTGAAGACTGTCATGGATCTGTCTTGCAGGACAGGATCTTGACTGTAGTTGGTAGAACTGGTTGAATGGCAGGCGCAAGAATGCCCTAGTACCACATCCAGGTTTCCTTGGGTGGTAACTGATGTGTTCGGCGAGACTGTGAGGTGAAGACCCTGGAAAGCCGAAATGCTGGAACGTAGTCGGTTCCGTGGGTGAACTTGACAGCTCTGGATGATGCTGAGTGATACCCCTGTGTACTGCTTGACTGAGATTCTCTGCCCTAATGCAGAAGGAAAACCCAGCTGTTGCTGGAACAGAAACAGTGTTGGCCACAGGTCCTCTACTATAGTACATTCTCCGGGCTTGATGCGACTGTACAGTAAATAGTCGCTTGCTGCTGTCATTGTCTGTACAATTGGTCCTGGAGAAAAAACCCTGGTCTGCACGGAAAATCTGGACCGTAGCAGACGTGGGGGTTCGGCCGTTGCGGGTCCCGGTGCCTCCGTGGGAAAGTGAACTTCCGGTTGTGGTACCCTGTAGGACCTGGAGGAAGCTGTCGGCGGGAACCCTGAAGTGATGTGAAACACATGGTGTTGTGACATGGTATTGCTGATACCATGCTGCTAGGACCAGTGTCGATGTTTCTAGAAGATGGTGACTGGAATCTTGCTCCCCCCAAACTTGACGTAACTGACGACCGTACTGAACGTTCGTAATCAGTGCTGATGTGTTGTACAACCGCAACCTCCAAGGGGGACCGCCTTCTAGCGTAGATATCCCTAAGGAAGATGATGCGTTGCTTGTCTATCGTGGTATCCAAGTGATGTGTCGGCTATCTGTTGCCGGACTAATGGACCCCTCTAAGCTATGAATTCCGCATCGGTGAATGTGAACTTCTATGTGCTTGGTTGAAACTGCCTCAGGCATCACCACTCTGGAAGGGGGGTGAAGATGTTCCGGGACGAGCATTCTTATATTGCTTGTTCTTGCGCTCAGAATCAGTTGTAGTTGAGAAACTGTAATGAGGAGTACCTGGAGCTGGCCAAACTGTGCTAGGTCCCGGGTGAGTAGTAGACTGTAGTTCCATCCCACGGACCTCTGGGTCATGGTGTTGATGGTCTGGTTCTCGGTGCAGGTTCCAATGCCGGAAACCTGCCTGTCGTTTGAATATAGCCGTACTACATAATCCGTGGGGTCCCAGGAAATATCCCTGGACCGCCATGATCATCGAGGCGAAACTCGAAAAAGGCCTCTGGAAAACGTCGAAAAATGACGACAATCGGGAGTTGGAGTCCAACTCCTGTAGAGTCGAATATGCTCAGTAAGTGTCCGGCTCCGTCGTCTGGTCCGGTCTCTACTGTCATCCCGATGAATGCTGGAGTCCGAGGTCCTGTTCTGGAGTCCTGGCTCGCATTCCGGATTAGAGATGACTATCCTCGTGTCCTATTCCAGTGTCCGGGTCCGTGTCGACTTGGCCTTGGAAGGGACCTCATGTGAACCTAGGCTTGCCCACTGTAGACTGGGTGTCTCATTCCAAAGAAAAACGTGTTAAGTCAAAACCGACTAGTCGTTTTTCCCGAAATAGATTCCCCTGATCATGATGTCGGGTGTAGGTGGAGTCCTAGATTATCCGATGAGGATTAGGATCCGGTTCTTAGAAGACTGAGGATGATCGTCAGATGAAGTGTCGGGATCTGGGGTAGACGTCACGTAAGGACTGACTTCTTCGACGCTGATCTTCTATATCATCAGGGTCGACCGTTCTACAATCAGGTGAGTGAAGACTCGAAGCTTGGGAAGGATGAAAGGATGACTAGTGGTTTGAAGGTGAAGCTTGAGAACCATCAATTCTGACTGACGAGGTTGACCTCTGTCCCGGTCGGAAGATTCCCTCTTTACCTTGGAACTGTCCTTTCTTGTAAGGGTGAACACCACTCTGAGCATCTTGCTTGGGTTGTCCGAGTTCTGACCGGAAAGACCCTCCGTGGCGATCTCCTGTGTAAGAGTCGATAAGGCGCCGAAGAATTCCATCTTGGCCCGTGAAAAAGGTCAATGATCCCGCTTATGCTTCACGTCTGGATCCTGAATCACCTTTGAAAATAGCCGTCAGGAACCAATCAGAGTATGATGTAATTCTGTGTTGTGTCAGCATCATATCTTCCACAGCACAGGCTTGTCTCTGTTGAAGTACCCCCGCTGGTGTCCTCGTGAAGTTCAACAGTCTGTCAAGATCCGGTTCAGACTTTGGGCCCTGAACGGTGGATTGTCTCCGTGAAGAGTGTAAGCCTTGTAAGGACCGGGCTCCTGGAGAGATGACGAAGTCTCCAATTGTCGATCCAGTGCGTCGTATAGGTTGACTGATGCTGGAGATGGTGCGCAGGTTGGCGCAGCTTCCTCCTCAGAAGGTTTGTTAAAACCGTAAAGAGGTGTCGTAGTAAGTTTCTTCGTTCCCGGCGAGGTCATCGGCTGCTTGTCATCGCCGACCACCGGTCTGGGCATCTCTGGAGTCAACGTGTGTACCGCCGCTATCCTGACTTTTGAAGGGTAGCATGTCTTATTCTTCTACCTCCGCCTGACGTAGGAGGTGAATCTGTATGAGATGAGGATGCCGAGGAAGTGAAAGGTCGTGCGTGATCCTCATAGCCAACACTGTATGTCGGGAATCTAAATCACTCGGTCAACGGGCCTCCCACCGTTGCTAGAAGAATGGGTCGTGTCATCTCACGGGTCTCCGATGAAGGGACTCTACCCTGGTAAGGGGCTGTGAAGCCTGGAGATGACTGCCTTTTGTCCAGGCTTGCCGCTGTAAGTTTTTTCCGTTTCCGGACGGGGTCAGCTGGCTGCTTGTCATCGCCGACCACCGATCTGGGCATCTCTGGAACCAGCGTGTGAAACGCCGCTATCCTGGCTTTAAACGGTAGTCCGTCCTTGTTCTTGTCTTCTACCTCCGACTGATGGGAGGGAGGTGACTCTGTATGAGACGAGGATGGCGAGTGAGTGGAACGTCGTGCGCAATCCTCGTAGTCTGAACCTGAGTCTGCGTCGCTAGCAGAATGGGGTCGTGTCATCTCATGGGTCTCCGGTGAAGGGACCTCTACCATGGTAAGGGGCTGTATAGTCGGGAGATGACTGTGCTTCTTGACCAATCTCGGTGCAGTGGAATGGTGATCCACGGGTTCCTTTCCACCTCTGGTGCGTTTATCCCGATGCTCCGGTTTATCCCGTGCTTGTTGACGGGAAACCGGTGAACGGCTTCTTCCTTGTCTGGTGTAAGGTCGCTCCGGGGTATGGTACCTATGGTACCGACTCCGGTTAGGTGGACTAGGTGAAGGGGTCCGACGTCTGGGATGGTCCCTCTCCCGATGATGACGTACAGGATAGGAATCTCGGCGTTGTAACGGTGTGCGACTTCGTTTACGAGATCTGCTTGCCGTAGTACCGAGGTGTGGCGTAGTACCGAGGTGTGGTTCCGTTGTACGGGTCCAAACTTGAGTGGAGGCCGTCTCACGGCGTTCTGGCTGAGTCCGTTCCTCATAAGTCCGTGACTTCTTGGATGTGGAGTCTCGGTGATCTGTATAAGTCCGTTCTGCTTGAGTCCGTGACCTCTCAGATGTAGATTCACGGCGCGCTGGATAGGTCCGTGAAGTATCCCGTTCCGTGGTACGGCTGTAGGCCGTGGTACGGTTCTGGGCTGTAGCTTTCTCCCGTAGTGCTCCGGTATCGGAGTTACGGCGGTCTGGATAGGTCCATGAGGTCTCCCTTTCCGTGCTACGGCTCCAGTCCCTGTAGGCCTTTGGCTTGTCCGACTCCCGGCGTCCCGTATAGGGCCGTGACTCCGTGCCGTGGACCCAGTGAGCTGTGCTTGAGCCGGGGTCCCGCTGTAGTGGTGGAGTCCGTGATCTTGATTGTCGGACTGCTTTCTTCGCCGTGTCCGTCTGTGTCTCCGGGGTACGGCGGTTCTTTGGGGACTTGGATGAACGGGAGTTGGTATCCGAGGACTCGCTTTGATCCGTGACTGTGACGGGGCTGTCTAGTAGAGTCCGTGTCAGCACTCTAGCCGGTGCAGTAGAAGTAAACCGTATCGCCGTGGCTTGGGCTTGACTGGTCTGCACTTTGCCTATTCTCTCGGTATTCCGTAGTCTCTGTAGGCTCTTGGCTTGACGGGGTCTCGGAGTTCTGCATTGGGCTGATCTCTCAGAGCCATGGTCCCGTATGCTGATCTAAAGTCCGTGGTCTGTAGGTGTGGACTCCCGGTGAGACGTAGACTCTCGGCGTACTGGATAAGTCCGAACTTCATAGGTCCGTGTCGTTCTCTGTCCCGAGGTACGGCTCCGGGCCGTAGTACCGCCTCTGGAAATAACCTCTCTCTCCGATGGTCGGGTCCGAGGTGCTCTGCAGTCGGAGTCCCGGTGCTCTAAGGTGTCGAGGTCCTTGGAGGTCCAGGGTACGGCTCTGTCCCGGGTCCCGGTTCTCCACCAGGTCCCGGCTGGTAGACTTGTCTTTCTTGAGTTGCGGAGACTTGGATGAACGGGAACTGTAATCCGAGGTCTGCCCAGATCCGTAGTTGTAACGGCTCCGGTATAGAGTCCGTAACTCATCTTCTCCGGTGAACTTGAACTAGGCCGTCTTGGGTCTGTAAGTTGTTCACCATCTTAAAATGTAGCTCCAGGGTACTGCGTTTCGCCGTGGAGCTGTGATCCTGTGTCCGTGATCTGTACTGTTTCACGGGTCTGTTGTGAAAATTCCACTGGCAACAGTATCGTTTTCGGCGATAAGTTGCTGGTAGGAACTTCGTTTACAGCCAAGTCGTTGAAGAGGGCCTGCGTAGCTTCTCAGCTGGACATCTTGCCAGGTCAATGGCCGCTCTCCAGAGTTGACTGCGTCGCCATAGGTGACTGTAAACACACCTTTGAAAACAAAGAAAAATGCAAGTCTTTACTGATTAAAACTGACGACATTCTTCGTTCCTATAAATCTATATAGCTGGGCGACTACGTTGGTTCATAATGAACTACGGGAGAGAAAAAATAACCCTAGAGTGCGTCTATAACAATCCAAAAGTTACTGTTTACAGGAGCTCTCTCAAAACAGGTCTTGTCACCAAGACTGCAAGGAAAAAGAGTGATGGACATGCGCGGAGTGCACGCCACCTGGCGGACGATCGACGCAGCGATCAAGGGAGATAATTTTGTTTGCAGAAGATCTCCAAATGGAGGATATTGGCATTGAAGTGATAACAGGTGAAGATTTGGGACACAAACATAAAAACTTAACTGGACACCGACACCAACACAGACACCGACACTTTCCCCCTCTCTCTCCCAATACCTCACCTACTTCGTATACGGCAAGCTAAAAATAGGTGGTCAACAATTTGGGGGTGAGAGGGGATTTGGTTTAATATCACACTCGAGGTTATTTCACTCCAATGGTGACAGCCCGTTTGGTTGGCGGAGGAAGCCGGAGTGCCTGGAGAAAATCACCGCACATCTCGGCAAGAAAATGGCAAACTTTCACACTTGTACCAGCATGGCTCGAACCCTTGCCGGTTCAGCGGTATGAGGCTAGCGGTCACCAGAGAAGCGCCTTAGACCACTCGGCAAACGAGGTCCCTCAACAATTTGGACTCGCCATTCAGCAGTGTCTACCGATTTGGCATATTGGTCCTTGCCAGGCATTGGCAACATTATGTAAAACTGAAGAGTGTAGCTGAAATTGTCGTCCACTGCTTCTATATTGCATTCAGAAGCATTTATTAACTGATGTTCACATTTAAACATTGAAAAGAGGTCGGTCGATTCAGAGTGACCTTGATCTAGAAAACCTTTTAAGGCAGCATTGTGCTAAAGGTCAAGATTAGATCAATTATTTGCTCCTCAGATGTCGAGTTCAGCAAATATGACTGCTAGTCACAGATTGATCTCTGTGATCTTTGAAAATAGAAGAAGATCTCATAAGGCAGACATTTGCCAAAGATCCTGTCTCTAGCTCTCTTTTCTGAGACATTGCTGGCAAACAGACAGATGAACAGGTAGTCCCCTCCCACATATTTCTCTCTCCAAAAATACGAAAATCGCTCTTAATCAGAGTTAGCTTTGGTTCACTACCTATTACTATTCCATATAAAACTAATTCTAGCTACATGTATTGTCGATTTTATGATGTTTACAAAGAGCAAATAGGTCTTTCCGCCTAAAACAAATCTGTGATTTGAAGAAAAACATTACTTCACCGCCCTGTTTTTTTTATGCACCTTACACAGACCTATTACTCACAAAAATGCAAGACAGCCTTTCTATCTCCTCACTGCCATTTGACCACAGTGTTATCGTGTGTTCTGGAGTGATAGAAGTCAAGAAGAATTGACCAATATACTGGTAATCCCTTTAATGATTCAATCACGTAAAAACACTATTTAAAAGCAAAGTCCCAAAAATATTCTGCAAATTTTCATTTATGATTGTTCATATTTGCTGACACTTGGATTGCTCTTCAAGATGTTGGCAAAAGAAAATGTCATTCAATCTAAGTTCTTGAATTATTTGATTTGAGAGCCAGTCGAAAAGTGATTGAATTATTACAGGGATTCTGTACACTGTATAGCATGCTAACCTTTATGGGCAGTCTTGGCCGTATATGCAGAACTAACAGCCATGACGCAGAGTTTAGCCAGGGTGTAACCACGGGGATCGACCATGAGGTGGGTCTTGTTGGAGGCCTGGAGCAGGGAGGGGATGGTATGGAGGAGGAGGCTGAGTGTGAGGGGCTCCAGGTCCATGTGAAATATTGAGAAGACCATCCCCAGGGACTGACTCAACTCCTCTGGACGATTACCTTCCAACATGTTCTGTAATGTAAGTAATACAAGTGTCTAGTCCATCATTCAATATTCAGCTGTCGTCCATTGAAGAATTTCCGCATCCATAATTCAAAGACCTAGGCCTAATTCATATAATACCATTAGCACCAAATTAAAATAATAACTCATGGTATACATAAAACTAGGCTAGATTTCTGCAAGAGGGAAGCGGTCAACAGTTTTCAATGGTGCCAGTAAGACATCATGATGTTCCAAAAATATCAAATCCATATCGCTGATCGGTATTCTTAATCCATCTGATTTTCATTGTAGAGTCATTATGTAGAGTTTGATGTATCTCAGTCACACTTTGATTGTGGCTGTTCATAAGAAAACAGGAAATACGAAATACCGAATTTGTTTATTCTGCTTTTACTGTTCTGGGTGAGAAAACCCACTTATCTTGCAAATAAATTTCAATCTTTTTGTTTTTGTTATTTTAAAGACAAAAAACTTACGAGTACGGCTTGTTGGCAAAACCAGTCTGAGCCACAGAGATTGAGGAGTTGTTCTAGCGTATGAAGGGAGGTAAGATCCATCCATCCCCTGGTGAACACACCCTTTAAACACTTCTGCAGGACATCACAGGGTAGCGTCTTGGGTGGGATAAACTGTTCTGTCTGTGAGCGCTGCGATGCTGGCAGGATGTCATTGATCATCTTTTTGAGAACTGCCACCATCAGGTGAGATCTGTAAAAGATCAACTGTATTATGTCAACAAACTATTTGACATACCGAGAATTCCTGCGCTCGTCCGAAATTGAGATAAACACTGCGTTAGCAGGACATTCATAAAGTTATGTAGGAATGAAAACTCATGAACGTCATAAAGTTTGTGGTAACTCCAGTGAAAGGCACAGAGTCACTAGCAATAAAGAAAGGTATTCTAGATTTATAAGAGAGGTGATTTATTTTACATTTAAGGGAGTAGAGGACGTTCATTTCTAGAGGTTGAATTTTTTTTTAAATTTCAGGATTTTTTCACCCGGTTAGGAGAAGATGATCCATGAAAAAAAAATATGGGGTCACCATACTCGTTAAAAAAATATGGCAGCCAAATGCATGTATACCACTTAAAAGCCATAACACTGAATACATAGGGAAATTTGATTTTTTTCTTCTTAGATGTTCAATAAATCATACTTCCCAAGGTCAAATTTTTCCCATTTTGCTATATAATACCAAACACATATAGTGCTTGTTAAATATGTAATAAAAACAGGGGGACACCATTCTTTCTTAGAAAATATTAGCGGTATAACAGATAAACGGAGCCTTTTCAGTCCTATTTCCAGGAGGGGGTGGGGGTGGGGAATCGGGGTGGGTGTGGAGAATATTATTGAAGATCAATTTATTAGCCATTCAGAAGTTTTGTTTCAGTTGAAACTGAATAAGAGTGAATTTGGGGGGTATTCCGGAGGAATAATTTTTAATCTATGGAGCAATTTGCACCCTTCAACCGTTGAATTTAAAATGCCAATTTTTTGGTCCATCCCATCACACTATCGAACCACCAGTAAAACGCATAAATGGTTGTGTTGTGTCTTTTGTTGATTTTTATTCCATTTTGATATGTCTGGGTACTTTTGTTAGGAAATTCAGCTTGAAAAATTTGACAAATGACCATGTTGTAGCCCCATAAGAGCAGGGAAATGAACGTCCTCTACTCCCTTAATGATGGTGACTTACTAAATATCATTTACCAAAGACATGTATCAGGCCCAGGACTGGTAATAATCACCTTTCATTGTAGTTTTGATTGCTTGGGTCTGGTTGGATGGTTTTGGTCAGCTGTTGGAGCATGCTCAGTGGTTTGGCCCGTGCCTCCTCACCAATGGTGTGCATGTAACTACAGAGCCACGTCGATACCACGATCGGTAAACAACACATTCGACTCTTCACATTGTCTAGTACCGTCTGAAATATTAGAGTAGTGTTAGGGCTATCAAAGTTCCGCAGATCAGTATCTTTTAATTCAATCCTGACTAGAACAACCAAACTCAAGCATGCATAAAATTGAAGTTTGTGTCTCAAATCTTCACCTGTTATCACTTAAATGCCATATTCCTCCATTTGGAGATCTCCTGCAAACAAAATTATCTCCCCTGATCGCTGCGTCGATCGTCCGCCAGGTGGCGTGCTCTCCGCGCATGTCCATCACTCTTTTTCCTTTGCAGTCTTGGCAACAAGACCTGTTTTGAAAGAGCTCCTGTAAACAGTAACTTTTGGTTGTTATAGACGCACCCTAGGGTTATTTTTTTTGGTCTGTAAGTCAGTATGGCTAACGTAGTCACCCAAACTATCAAGAATACGGTAATTTCCCTATTAATTCACGATGTAGTGATGAAACTCAGCACTCCAAAAATTGGCTACTTTCGAATTATTTGTTGAGCGAATTCTAGAAAAACGCGAGTGTTCGAATTAAATGTCGCGCCGACTTTCACGGAGAATCCAAAATGGCGGACCGCTTCGCCGTGGTCATAGTGATCGTATTTATTACCGTGTATTAACTTTGATATCTCATCAGTTTCCAAAAAATGCAGTGTATGATGTCAGAAAATCTCCTCTACCCTGATAAAGGCGTCTAATTTTATTCGAGGAAGTCAAGCATATTTAGCGAGTGACAAGTTCAGCACGATCGTGCAGATTTTTGAGCTGACGTCCGTAAATTCGCGTCCATAATAACATCGTAAAAGTAGGCCAAAACATTGAACGTATTCCATCCTTTTTGTTCAGTATTAGCTATGATCTATATTATGAAACCTAACTGACATGGAATTGAATGAATATTCTGGAAATATAAAACTATACACATATTAGAGTATTCCATGTTCGAGTCGTTCGGTATGTCGACGTTGTTGTTGTGAACCCTGAAAATGAACCAACGGCAAATATGTGTAGAAGTTCTAGACAGATTAGCGGACTGTCGTAGACTTTTTGGTCTTCACTGTGCATGATTTTACACACACCATCCAGGACTTGAATAAATATCCCGGACCTATGACACGAAATTAATGTTGAATTAACGGCTGGATTGTACAAGAGAACCGAGTGTCAGTCGGCAATACACGTTTCAATTGGTTTGTTTCAAGCATGAGAATATCTATTACGGTACCGGTACTGTAACAGTTTACTAAAAATAAAAGTCGAAGTATGATATCGTTCTGAATATTAATTAAATACTGGTATGTTCTCATCTCCGAAACTTTACCTATTGCCATTTAAATGTTTCTCAAATTTGTTTAGCATATAGAGTAATGGAATGGCGATAGCGATGTTTTGATTCTTAGTGTAAAAATGCGCGGTGTAATTCCAAAGAATTTTTGATTGCTGGAATTTTGGTAAGTTCGTGGGTATTCGTAAGAAATATTTTCATTCACAATAAAATATTTATCAAAACCGGAAAGAGTAAGTCTTTATGATAACTATATTTGAACAAAACAGAGCACATGCAGAGATGATTGTTGTCGGCGCTTCACATCGCAAAATTTGTTTGTGTCCCCTGGTGGGAAAACTGACGTTTGTCAACTGTGTGATTTCCTGTCTATGTTTCATTAAACGATAGATGCAATCAAAACCAAGATATAACAAGTTTGAATGACGTATTGTGAAATTTACAGGACGAACAAGGGCCACACATTAATACACAAACCCATAATACTGCAGCCCCTTTCAATTGCCTCTTGCTGGTGAATCGCGCATCCTCACCCAGAGCTGAATTCGGGCTTCCGAAGGGACAAGGTATTCCCCAGGCAGTCAATTCAATGTTATTACACACGATCTCATTTGCATATGAATAAGTGTCATTTCCAGTCTGGGTGAAACTTGCATGCTGCACGTGGACTCTATTTCACATGCTGTTCTCTCCACCGGAAACTGAAACATCTTGTCACCCCTATCCTGACTTTGGATTCTTCCATTTTATGTGGTTTTCTCTGGAGGACAAGCTGTGCTGAATGGGAAATAGCTGGACAGGCTAAAAATAAACTAAACACTTCATTAGCAAGCTATCCCCGTACTCAAAACAACGTAGCCATTGACAATTTAAATATCAAAGGAGACCTGCAGCAAATGCCATTCGTGTGGAGGCTTGGTGTTTCAGTAGGAAATTGAGGGGCACTCAGAGGGGGTATACTATTATGTCGTGCGATGTGAACACATCGTTTCAAGTTTGTTTCCTATACAGTGAACCGTAATAATGATAATAATAAAAATACGGCCTCTTTCACGAACATGCTATTAGATATTGTATTGTATGTTGAGTATTATTAGAAGGGAGAAAAATCAGAGAACCTGATGAAGAATGCAGGACGAGTCAGATCGATCACCGTAATTCTGTAGGTTTGTTTACGGTCAAATATACTTACCACATGGGGTCTGCGTAAATACCTCACCTTGTCGTGTGGATAAAAACACGGACGTATGGACTGTTAGGGGGAGGGAGGGGGGGAATGGATGTTATGAAAGAAAAAAGGAAACCCTTTCACCATTGTTTGTTATCTTCCAGGCTTGTCGATATGTTGTCATGCACAAACAAGTGATGCTCGAGAATTGTAGTCCAGATTTTTTATTTTTAGAAATTTTTATTGATCAAAATTACTAAAATAAAATCAACGTTAAATGTACATCCTTCCAAAAGGCTTTTCGTGATGGCTCATTTTTGACATCAAATAATGGTCGTTTGATTGTCCACTTCACCTGAAAATATAACGAATAGCATACAGCATACCGAAAGGTTAAATCGCATCTTGCTTTCCCCAAACGAAGAATTCAGTTGCTGTGAAGAAATCTGATGCAATTCACCAGCACACACGTTACAACTTGATATCTTCGCGGGAACGTCACCCGACAAAGTTTGAACTCTGCTCCCTTCCAGTGCCTCCTTTGAACACGGCCCAAGTGCCTCCCATACGAATAATACAGGGCAGGTCGGGCAGGTAAATGGGGGACAGCGAGGGGTTTAGCATATACGACGAACAAATATATTAACGTTGAAGATCTCTCAAATTTGTTACTTAAAATAATGTGTGTTTTTCAAATAAAGGAATGCTGGTTTAAAGAAAGATATTTGATATACGAACGCTGGAAACTGAAGAATGATTCAATAGCGGGCCGTGTGCAGACACTCGACCACGTGCGGGGGACTACCGTATATATTTTTCCCGACTGCGGCGAAACGTGATCAAGTTAGGATAAAATTACAGGACTGCGGAGTTAACTGAATCAATTTTTTTCCTTATAGACTGTAAGTAATAGTAATTCAGTCTGATTATATTGTACCATTCCCTGTTGTTTCTCTGCGCTGACAAATAATAGAATACGCCGATATACTATACGAGATTCTAGTAACATATTCACTTTACTTTCATCGGCACGAACTCCGTGGCGAAAACGGGAGTGTTCGAATTTATTGTTTCACGGATATTGAAAATGCTCCCGTGTTCGTTTTATTAGGATGGACAAAATCACGACAGCGGAAAAATCGGCCGTTTTCGAATTAAATTTGGAAGGTGAATTAATAGGGAAATTACCGTAGTAAGAGATGTGAATCATGTCGTCAGTTTTGGCCCGTAAAGGACTCACATTCTTTCTGTTTCAAATGCAGGGCACAGATTTGCTACAGGCAGAGTACCTGTGCCGAGTGTGCAGACTGGAACGACGCTACCTGGGTTAGCTATGCTGCAACAAGACGTAGTCAACTATTGAAGGCAGCCGGTGACCAGAGGAAAGGACCTGTTGAAAAAGCAGAAGCTAATCAGGCCCTTATCCACGACTTATCGCTAAACGAAGACTCAACTTTAGCGACGACTACAAGCCCGGAGATACACCCCAGTGGCACAGTCTTACAGTCGACGGTACCTTCAAAAGACAAGGTGCAGACCAGTCAAGCCCAAGCCACGGCGATACGGTTTACTTCTACTGCACCGGCTAGAGTGCTGACACGGACTCCACTAGACAGCCCCGTCACAGACGAGTCCTCGGATATCAACTCCCGTTCATCCAAGTCCCCAAAGAACCGCCGTACCCCGGAGACACAGACGGACACGGCGAAGAAGGCAGTCCGAGAATCAAGATCACGGACTCCACCACTACAGCGGGACCCCGGCTCAAGCACAGCTCACCGGGACCACGGCACGGAGAAGTCACGGCTCTATACGGGACGCCGGGAGTCGGACAAGCCAAGGGCCTACAGGGAACACCGGGATTCCAAGGAATCACGGCCCTATCCAGACCGCCGGGACTCCGACACCGGAGCACCGCGGGAGGAAACTACAGCCAGGAGCCGTACCACGGAACGGGAGACCACACGGACCTATCCAGCACACCGAGAGTCTGCATCTGAGAAGTCACGGACTCAAGCAGAACGGACTTGTACAGATCACCGAGACTCCACATCCAAGAAGTCACGGACTTATGAGGAACGGACTCAGCCAGAACGCCGTGAGCCGGCCTCTACTCCAGCTTGGACCCGTACAACGGAGCCACACCTTGGTACTACGGCAAGCAGATCTCGTAAACGAAGTCGCACACCGTTACAACGCCGAGATTCCTATCCTGTACGTCATCATCGGGAGAGGGACCGTGCCACACGTCGGACCCCTTCACCTAGTCCAGCCTACCGGAGTCGGTACCATAGGAACCATACCCCGGAGCGACCTTATACCAGACGAGGGAGAAGCCGTTCACCGGTTTCCCGTCAACAGGCACGCACTGATGGCGAGGAGCGGACGTCTACCCCCCATCACCGTAGCCCGGAGCACCGGGATAGACCGGAGCATCGGGATAAACGAAAGTCCAGAGGTGAACAGGAACCCGTGGATCACCATTCCACTGCACCCAAGGAACAAACTTCTGCTCCAAGGATACCTAGCTTGGTCAAGAAGCACAGTCATCTCCCGGCTACACAGCCCCTTACCGTGGTAGAGGTCTCTTCACCGGAGACCCGTGAGATGACACGACCCCATCCTTCTAGCGACGCAGACTCAGGATCGGACTACGAGGATTACGCACGACGTTCCACTCACTCGCCATCCTCGTCTCATACAGAGTCACCTCCCTCCCATCAGTCGGAGGTAGAAGACAAGAATAAGGACGGGCTACCTTTTAAAGCCAGGATAGCGGCGGTACACACGCTGGTTCCAGAGATGCCCAGACCGGCGGTCGGCGATGACAAACAGCCAGCTGACCCCGTCCGGAAACGGAGAAAACTTACAGCGGCATCTCTCTACGGACTGAACAAGCCTTCTGAGGAGGAAGCTGCGCCAACCTGCGCACCATCTCCGGCATCAGCTACCCTATATGAGACACTGGATCGACAGTTAAAGACTCCGAAATCTCTCCAGAAGCCCGGTCCTTTCAAGACTTGCACCCTTCACGGAGACAATCTACCGTTCAAGGCCCCGAAGTCGGACCCGGATCTTGACAGACTGTTGAACTTCACAAAGACACCAGCGGTGGTACTTCAACAGAAGCAGGCCTGTGCTGTGGAGGACATGATGCTGACACAACACAGAATTACATCATACTCCGATTGGTTCCTGACGGCTATTTCCAGGGTGATTCAGGATCCAGACAAAAAGCATAAAGATGGATCCCTGACCTTCTCACAACCCAAGATGGAGTTTCTCAGCGCCTTTATCGACTCCATGAACAAGTCTAATGTGGATCTCATGGAAACAGGGGCTTTTACCTATGCTACGATGGTGCAGGCTCGACGAGCTGCATACCTGAAACATCCCAAGTCTGAGGTTTTGGAATCGGTAAAGAACGAATTGGCACAGCAACCTCTGTCATCCGAGTATCTCTTTAACCAAGCCATTTCCACAGTCATGCCTGCCGTCAATGACGAGAAGACTTCCCGCCGCATTATCGGAGCCCTAGCTTACAGCAAAAGTAAAGGCAAGGGCAAAGGGTAAAGGTCAAGGCAAGTCGACCAGAGGAGGACGTTCTGCACAGCCGTCACGTCTAGACTCGGGCAGTCTACCCAAGCAGGACAGCCAGCAGAATTTTCGTTCCTACGGGAAAGGACAGTTTCGTGGCAGAGGAGGAAAGTTTTCCGACCGGGGCAAAGGAAAGCCCGACCGTCGGAATTGACGGTCCCCAGCCTCAGCTTTTAACCCATCATCATCATCCTTTCATCCTTCCAAAATTCCAGGTATTCAATCATCCGGTCGTGGGCGGACGTCTACGGATCTTCTGGCGGAACTGGAAGCTTATCACAGACGACAAGTGGGTCGCCAGATCTCTCAGAGATGGAGTTTTCCTCACCTTTCTAGAGTACCCCAGGCTCATCACCAGACCCAAACCATCACGTCTTCCAGTTCGGCCAGAACATGTACGGACATTACTGGAGTCAGTACAAGTGTTATTGGACAAGGGCGCTGTCAGGGAATTACCCGTGGAAGAAGCAAGTCCAGGATTCTACAGTCCTGTCTTCCTCGTTCCCAAGAAGGACACAGATCAGCTTCGCATGATTATAGACCTACGTCGACTCCACGACACTCTAGCGCCACCTCCACACTTCAAAATGACATCAGT
>JAVTVY010013082.1:0-53442 GCA_036873755.1 Hanleya hanleyi | reverse complement strand
AGCCTAGTACACAAACGCCGATTACATTTCCATAACCCTGTGAAAGAGCTGAGGGTATATCGATAACGAACGCAACGGTACGCCCGGGTGGCGAAATCAACTAATCAAGAGGTTTGATCGGTTGTCTTGTGTACTCGCGCGGTAAAAGTCTGTTTATTAAGAATTTACGCATCTCAGCGGCAGATTCTTCGGCTTCATCGTTTGATAAATCGTCTTCCTCACGCATCCGTTTCTTAGTCGCCATTACTTTCTGATGAATCGGGTGCTTTCGTAGTTTTCTCCATAACCTTAAATTACGGACGTAGATATTTCGGAACCTCGTCTGTATTCTAGGTAAAAGCTTGTCATATGCCATCTGATGCGCAATTGGTTCATCCATTCCGCCTTCTTCGTAAACTTCCGCAAGATCGTTTATATCGGATTCATGATCATCAATCGCTTCATCCGCGAAGAGATCCCACAAACACTCGTCATCCTCGACGTCATCATTGTCACCAGCAGTATCATCATTATCGTCATCATCATCATCCGTAACTTCTCCGTCATCATCAGCGTCGTCACCATTACCTTCACCATTACCTTCACCATCATTGTCATCATCATTATCTTCACCATCGGCGTCAGTAGCGTCGGTATCATTTTGATCACCATGGTAGCCAAAAGTTTGACCTGAAGTATATGTATTTTTACCATTACTACCGGAACTGGAAAAATCGTCCCCATGGACAATACTTCCACCCTCATGGTAATACGACCTTCCGCATGGTAATACGACCGTCGTAGGCTCACTCACCGTCATCGTATAGGGTTGCTCTACTCTACTTGTTGGACCTATAGCGAGGCTCGGTGGTGTCTCTTGGTTGTGTTTGCATCGAATGTGTCTGAGCATACTATCGCGACGAGAGAAGATTCTCTGACAGAACGTACACGACATGTTGATCAGTCGACCGATACATATGGACTGATGAGGGACCCGTGTTCATTCCTATATGTACAGTCACTCACTCACTCACTCACTGTCCCCAAAAGTTCATGAAAAGTTCTTAAAAGTTCCCAAAGCTCATGAAAAGTTCTTAAAAGTCCAGGAAAGTCCAAGAAAAGTCCCTCACTCACTCACTCACTCACTCACTGTCCCCAAAAGTTTATGAAAAGTTCTTAAAAGTTCCCAAAGTTCATGAAAAGTTCTTAAAAGTCCAGGAAAGTCCAAGAAAAGTCCCTCACTCACTCACTCACTCACTCACTGTCCCCAAAAGTTCATGAAAAGTTCTTAAAAGTCCAGGAAAGTCCAAGAAAAGTCCCTCACTCACTCACTGTCCCAAAAAGTTCATGAAAAGTTCTTAAAAGTTCCCAAAGCTCATGAAAAGTTCTTAAAAGTCCAGGAAAGTCCAAGAAAAGTCCCTCACTCACTCACTCACTCACTCACTCACACTCTGACTGACCCTCGCATATATCGGTTGCGCATTAGCGCATCTGCGGTCTCATTGACACCAGGGGCGCTGGTGACCTACTTGTGACGTCATCTGTCGTATTGACCACTCGTGCCCCTGGTGTCAATATGCTCAAAGATAACCTTTTACAATATCGGATATTAATAATGGTACAACAAAGATCACTGTCGGGTCAGCCCGGAGTTATCTCTCACTAGTTCCAGTTTTTGTCACCAGGGGCACGAGTGGTCAATACGACAGATGACGTCACAAGTAGGTCAACAGCGCCCCTGGTGTCAATGAGACCGCAGATGCGCTAATGCGCAACCGATATATGCGAGAGTCAGTCAGAGTGTGAGTGAGTGAGTGAGTGAGTGAGGGACTTTTCTTGGACTTTCCTGGACTTTTAAGAACTTTTCATGAACTTTGGGAACTTTTAAGAACTTTTCATGAACTTTTGGGGACAGTGAGTGAGTGAGTGAGTGAGTAAGGGACTTTTCTTGGACTTTTAAGAACTTTTCATGAGCTTTGGGAACTTTTAAGAACTTTTCATGAACTTTTGGGGACAGTGAGTGAGTGAGTGAGTGAGTGAGGGACTTTTCTTGGACTTTCCTGGACTTTTCATGAACTTTGGGAACTTTTAAGAACTTTTCATGAACTTTTGAGGACATTGAGTGAGTGAGTGAGTGATCATATACGATCGTTTGTACAGCATTAGTCCCAGTCTGTATCCGCCCTCTGACCGGGAACCATGTCGAGTTCATGTCCGTTCTGTCGGAAGACACTCTCTCGTCGCGACAATATGCTCAGACATATGCGTCTAATGCATAGACAAGAGACACCACCGAGTCCTGCTATAGGTCCAACAAGTAGAGTAGAGCAACCCTATACGATGACGGTGAGTGAGTCTACGGAGGTCGTATTACCATGCGGAAGGTCGTATTACCATGCGGGCGGAAGTATTGTCCATGGGGACGATTTTTCCAGTTCCGGTAGTAAGGGTAAAAATACATATACTCCAGGTCAAACTTTTGACTACCATGGTGATCAAAATGATACCGACGCTACTGACACCGATGGTGAAGATAATGATGATGATGATGACAATGAGGGTGAAGGTAATGGTGACGACGCTGATGATGACGGAGAAGTTACGGATGATGATGATGATGACGATAATGGTGATACTGCTGGTGACAATGATGACGTCGAGGATGACGAGTGTTTGTGGGATCTCTTCGCGGATGAAGCGATTGATGATCATGAATCCGATATAAACGATCTTGCGGAAGTTTACGAAGAAGGCGGAATGGATGAACCAATTGCGCATCAGATGGCATATGACAAGCTTTTACCTAGAATACAGACGAGGTTCCGAAATATCTACGTCCGTAATTTAAGGTTATGGAGAAAACTACGGCAGCACCCGATTCATCAGAAAGTAATGCCGACTAAGAAACGGATGCGTGAGGAAGACGACTTATCAAACGATGAAGCCGAAGAATCTGCCGCTGAGATGCGTAAATTCTTAATAAACAGACTTTTACCGCGCGAGTACACAAGACAACCGATCAAACCTATTGATTAGTTGATTTCGCCACCAGGGCGTACCGTTGCGTTCGTTATCGATATACCCTCAGCTCTTTCACAGGGTTATGGAAATGTAATCGGCGTTTGTGTACTAGGCTAGCTCAGTTGTATTTTCGGTTTGTAACGGTCATTACTAAATTAATTTGTATAAATAAATATATACTTTGAACTTTAACAACCGAAGTTGTGTTCTTCTTTCTTTCAGCCCCCGTCCAGAGTCGTTTCGATATGACTTTATATGAACGATAGTCGGTTACAACGAGTATCCAATGATAATAAATATACCATCCATAGATAGGTGTGGCAGCTCTTTATTGTTATCACCAGTTTTGATTATTTGGAAAGTTTCATTCGCCAATAACCACAAAACTCACAACTACAACAGCTCGGACACATAAAAACCCCGAATGACACCTGTCGGGCAAAACACGTACAATTTCGACATAAACTAACTCGACATTTTCCGCAAACTTCGACGCTTAATGACTGATTACAGTTTTTGCAAACTCTGGGCGAGAATAAACGGGATAATTCGTCCACACATTTACGTGTTTTAATCTCCGGAAGTGAAGGGGCATTATTTAGGAGAATAGTCGTCGGACTTCTTATATTCAGATTCCAATCATCGTCATTATAAACGGGCCGTGTTTCAACGACCCATCTATGGCGAATACAGTCTCCAAACTAGGCCAACCGGAACTACCTAAAATGTCCGCATTTTCTCGTACGAATCCGGCCCACGTAGAGTTGTTAGCCTATAAAAAATATAGAGTTGAAATATTAAAAGTGAGTAGCCCTTGTATTCAAATCATTTATAATCGATCATTTACAACGCCGTTCGCTATGTACATCGTTATATCGACAAAGTCGTATAATAAAAACGTATCGGTATTATCTGCGATTAGATCGTAATAAAATTACAATACTTACGTACGATTCTTTAGGTTTGATAGTATTTTTCAGTAAATTCGCCATTCGGAAGTAAGATATAAATTGAATTCTATTAGAGGTATATATATATTTCGACAAACGATTCTCAAATAATGATCTATTTCACGGTATACCCTTTCAGCTCCCGCTATACGTTGATTGTATTGTATAATTGCCCTAATTAAATCGATATCGGTCTGTAAATATAAACATTCGAACCCCCAATATTATCATATACTAACTGCAATCGAGTTATGAGGGCGATAATTGAAACACTTGTCTATAACCAAACCACGCCATCTCTGTTTATTCAATCACAGCTGTTACACCATCGACTATAGTTCAATCTCACATATTTATATCGGAACGCTCTAAAATCAATACAATTATGTACTATGACAGCCTCCTATCTATATAGCGAAATTATAATCGATATTTACCGTACCAAATGTACGGTGTATTATTCAACACAAAATGTCGCTATGTACCAATTACAATAACGCTTTTCGTGTAACCTAATATACGCCGTGTTTTTAAATCCTTAACGTAGATTCGGAGAAATTATTAATAATATCATAAATCTATACTACATAAAAATATATATCGAAATAACATATTTTTGCAAAAGCGGTATGAAACCTAAAATATACTCCGTGTTTTGAATCGTTATTAATAATTAACATATAAATTCGGAGAATTTATTTATAATATCATATGTAGATCTTTAATATATATATTCAGGTAAATTATAACGTATATAATTTATTAATATCCAGACGCAATAATTTATACAAATAAAAATTGTTAATGACGTATGACAGCGCTATGTGCATTTGGGAGGCAATGTGGATTTGGGAGGATGTGTGATAACTGTAACACGCATTATCTACTACTCATGTTTTGTTGGCATCTTTATAAGTACAATATTTTAAAACGTTAATCAATAGCTGTTGTGAGCACGAATGCTGTTCGCTTAAAAGCGCTCAAAACATCCATTTTTAGAACTGGGAAAATCCAAGACTGTGTCCTGTCTCCAGTGCTAATAATCAATGAGAACATCGGGATGCCACCTGTCCACACCGGGCTGATGGGTCGGCAGCTTCGTGCGCATGCGCAGTCGGCCTATACTACACTAGTGGGAATGCCAGGCTCCAGGCATCTCGTTTAGTGAAACTCAGTTGTCTCTTACGCTTCGCACCACAGTCGACCCGATTTGAGTTTTATATTCTACCCCTCGTACCGTAAATGACGTCATACAACGCTTGCGCGGGACATTTAACATTGATAAGTTAAAATCAAAAATCGAAAAACGAACAGCTCGAGGCAACTTTCAATATTTGATTTTCATTTTTTGCACGAAGTGAAACGAAAAACGGGTGACTGTCAAATTTCAATTTTGGATTTTGAGAAACCGAAAACAAAAAACGAAAATTGAAAATTGACTGTCAAATTTCAATTTTTGATTTTGAGGAACCAAATCGAAAAACGAAATTTGAAAATTGACGGTCAAATTTCAATTTTTGATTTGAAGATTCCAAAACACATAATGAAAATTAGAAATTGACGGTGGTATTTCAATTTTTTATTTTGAGATTATAAAAACAAAAAACGAAAATTGAAAATTGACGGCCGAATTTCAAGTTTTGAATTTGATAATCAAAAAATGAAAATTGAACTGTGCAAAGGTACACGCACCCCAGAAAGCTCAAAATATTGTTCCCGTCAAATACCCCGGTTTTTTGTCGGGTGGCTGAATATCAAAAAGATCGTCACGCGGAAAGATTTTAAATATCCGTATATCGAACACCAATCAATGTGAAATTGTAGATAGAATTGTCGCGATGTGCTTATTATGGAATCCCGTAGAATAAAGACAAACAGACCCAAGATTCTTTAATATCGTCACCACAAGACATTTCTCTCGTATACAAGTTTGACTGACCTAGACTGAAATTTCCTATGGACTTTGTGTATGTCTTCTGCACATAATAAGAAAATAGTTATGCAAATTTTAGATCCAAACCAATCGTACGCATTGAGTTGATAGATATCACATGCCATGCACTCAGTGAAACATATATCGAAAATATGCATTCACTCATCAAAACGTCATCAAATTCTCACGAACCATTTTCTCTCGGAATGGAAATTGCTAAGAATAAATCCGCAAAACCGTATGTCTGCAAGGCCTAAGTGCAAATAGATGTCCGATAATTTATCTAGGCATTAAGTCACAACCCCATCAAAGGAGACGAATCGTATCGCCTAATAGAACAAAGAAAGATCACACCGCTTTTACGATGAGAAAATAATGATAGTTTTCGCTGCCAATAACCAGTACTTATCCATTTGAGCTATTAAATCCGATGGTCTGTGATCCTTGTGATGTTATAACTACAACGCCTTCAAATACAGATCGCATCAGGCTATTTATACAGATGGTTCTAAAGATGGTGAGAGAGTAGCATGTGCTACTATCTTTAGTTCCAAAACTAAAACCTGTCGACTACCAGGTAAAAGTTCGGTATACGCTGCAGAAGCAAAAGCTATATTGTTGGTTTTAGAAGATATTGGTTCCACAAAAATGATAAAAATATATCATATTCTCAGATTCAGTCATGCCTCCAAGCGATTAAAAGTGGAACTTCGACTCGTCCCACAATCTTGAGTATTCTACAACTACATGTTTATATTTGATCAACAGATTGATATTGTGTTCTGTTGGTTGCCTAGTCACGTTGGCATCAAATGTGATACTGAGGCTGATAGAATGGCTAAGGCAGCCCTAGATGATGAGGTTGATCCTGTTGGAATCTCACATACCGATTTCAGAACCTCTATCTGTACTTATGTGAGACGGCTGTTTCAATCTTTATGGGATGCTGCGAATAATAACAAACTTCATGAGTTCAAAAAATTGTAGGGTATACTCATCTGAACAGCCAGAAACGTTTTGATCAAACCATGATCATGCGTAGTAGAATCGGCCATACACGATTAACTGACGAACATTTACTAAAGAAAGAGCCAGTGCAAAGGTGTATTCCACACCATGAAGATCTCACGGTGAAACATATTCTTATCGAATGCATAGGTTTTAAGATTGTAAGAGATGCTTTTTATCGAGCGACTACTTTGGAAGATCTTTTTAGTCGGGTGAGAGAGGTTTGCGTCTTGGGTTATTTGAGAGAAATCTTTAATGTGTGTATGTTTTAATGCGTGGTCTCTCTCTCTGTCTCTCTCTCTCTCTCTCTCTTCTCTCTTCTCTGTTTCTCTCTCTATCTCTGTCTCTGTCTCTGTCTCTCTCTGTCTCTCTCTCTCTGGCACCCCCGATCGGCCTTGTTGCATTAAAATTGGTGTAGATATTGCGAGGCATAGAGAGAATAGTTACTTCCTTTTAGGTCACTAACCTCCATTGAAGTTTCTGGGTGCACGATTATCATCAGGACTTGACTTCCGGCGAACATTGATTGGCTATTATATCTGATTGGGCCAGAAATGGTCTGTGCTGTATTTTAAAATGCTTGTACATGTATAATATTTGACTCGAAAATATATCAAAATCACCTTTTCATATTTTAATCGGAAAAAATCTGGGCCAGTTTGATTGGCCACCCCAGAAATTTGCCGTAATGGTTTCGGGCTGGATGACCCTATTTCTGGCGGTCTTATCACGAAAATATGTTGGAGAATGTATGCTGAATTTTCCATATGTTAAGCGGAAAGGCCAGGCTATCTGGTGTGGTGGGTCATTTGTGGCGGCGAATATTAGGGAATATAGTTTTGTCAAGATGTTCTCTGCCAATTTACTACATATTAAGTAAGGCGAATAATTAGTGTGGTGTGGCCGCTAAGAAAAACCCCAAAAATCGGACTTTCTCCATTGTCACATGTTTAAGCGCCTTTTTCTGCAGAGTGGCAGAGAATCAGAGATAAATGCCAATTTTCTGCTTGTCCAGGCCGGATAGAATGTATTCAGGCCTAAACGTATACATTTTAAGGAATTGAGTTATTGCGTCAGTATAGTTATTTCCAAGCCCTTTGTCGATACATTTTTTGCTGTGGAAACGTTTATTTGAGCATTCCGTTTATTGACTCCACCTCCCCCCCCCCTCTCCACATCAGCGATCGTTCTCGGCAATAAGCCCACGCATTAAATTAGGGCAATATATTCACAAACTTTAATCATTGCAAAGTAAGACTGGTCTGGTTTGTCAAATAACTGCATGAAAGGGATACATCGGATTCTAACTGTAGATATGATAAAAATTAGCGGTAAAATTTTGCGTTTACTTCCTCTCTGCAATGGGGGGAGGAGTGGGTTTCGTGTTAATAATCGTTATTCCATGTGTGTACAGATGAAATTCTGGGGATTAGAGTTAGCGTCAGTAAGTGTACAAATTAAAAATCCAGAAAGTAAATTATTAAATAATCTTTTGGGGTGAAATATTTAAATAAGTTTTTGACCACTCAAGGGTCCATGTATTAAAGTGATCGTAAAACCTCGAGTAAAGTTTCCATCAAATTAAAGACCACTGGAAAGAGTGTCGGAAAATATTTTTTGTCATTTTTTATGATTTTGTTACACAGATTAAACCGCAAATAAAGCATGGGATTCTATGGTGGTCTGTTGCGATCATCTCTAGGTCCGGTGACGTGACACTGCATTAAAACATATATTTTGAACTTTGTATGCACTTTCCAATGCTTTACCCAAGCTTAAGGTGTGCATACTTTGAGTTTCAACACAGACTAACTGTTTCAATGAGCATGTTTCACCAAATAGAGGAAATTAAATGCGAAATTCAAATTGACTTGGGAGTTACCATACAAAAAGTCATTGACAAGTACTTTTAATCCCTTTAGAAAAAAATCCCATAAATGCTGTAAAAATATATTTGGATACAGTTGCAAATTTTCATCCATTTGACCTTTACTTCGTCTGAGGGTTTACCATCACTTTAAGGGAAATATCACTTTAATGTGACAATCGATAACTTTGCGAATATTCGAAGCATTACCTTTATATTTGCATATGTATATGATTGTTTGTTATTGGTTCGGCCACACTTTACTTATTTGTAGGTCACCAACCTCCATTGAAGTTTCTGGGTGCACGATTATCATCAGGACTTGACTTCCGGCGAACATTGATTGACCGTTATATCTGATTGGGCCAGAAATGGTCTGTGCTGTATTTAAAAATGTTTCTATAATATTTGACTCTCAAATATATCAAAACCACCTTTTCATATTTCAATCGGAAAAAAATCTGGGCCAGTTTGATTGGCCACCCCAGAAATTTGCCTTAATGGTTTCGGGCTGGATGACCCTATTTCTGAATGTTGGGGAATGTATGCTGAATTTTCCATATGTTTGAGCGGAAAGGCCAGGCTATCTGGTGTGGTGGGTCATTTGTGGCGGCGAATACTAGAGAATATAGTTTTGTCAAGATGTGCTCTGCCAATTTACTACATATTAAGTAAGGCGAATAATTAGTGGTTTGTGACCTCTAATCCTAAGCTTGATAAATGATTACATACTTGTATATAACCGGCAGCAGATGTCCTGGAATTGAGGATCGGTCATCGGATCTGAATGTTAAGTGCCGAGGGATGCTTTCCTGTAGAATCATACGGTTGCTGTTTAGTCGCCAGACGTCAATTTTTCCCACCTCTTGCATATCGCTTCAATTCAATGCTGTGAGAAATACATCATAAGCGGAATTCGACGAAATGTATTAAACGTTAAGAATGTATCGCCTATAAAATGGCCAATATTAATAGTTTTCTTCTATTCTACAGATTCACTCCATACCATCCGACTATTCCCTTGAGAGATGTTTTTTCAGTATTAATCCAAAGCTGTTATCTCTCGCTTCTAAAATCGTTTAGATATATTTCGTAATTATCTGGAAACAGATTAATTTAATAGCTGTCGGGATATTACTAGTGCCGTGATCTCAGCTGATGGAAAATCTTGAATTTCTGTGACAATATTAAATCTCGAATGAAATAATCAAGGATACGATTCAAAATTGCGTTTCTTAAATCCACGTCCTGCTATCCATTGTTTCATGATTTCGAAAGAAATATATATGCGTGAATATCTTTCATATCGATCAAAATAATTTCTGAATGAGCCCGATACGAATATTGTTGCAGAATAATATGAGTAAGAGATTACTCACCACGCGCTTGCTGCAGTTACGTCAGAGGACAACGTTGATTGACAGCGCACAGGTGGTCTCTAGAGCTTATTGGAAATATGAGACCACTTTCAGTGTAATGCTACAAGATAACACGCGGATTCAGTTTCAAGTTCTGATCTATTATTCAAGACAGGCTTCTGTAAAGAATGATTTATCAAAATAACGAAAAGTTTGATAAATTTCTGACTGAACCAATCCGACTGCTGCTATCGTGATGGTGGGTTCAAGATAAATTCAATATGTGTTTCAAATCCAATAGACCTATAGCAGTTACTTTCTGAACGAAGGTTAACAGATCCGTGTCAAATTGCTTCCTTTGTTTTCCCTATGAAGTCGGCCAGCCCAGATAATATATATTAATGGTGATTATGCATAATGACGTGAACACACAATGCACACTGGGACCTGGGTGATATCTCGCCCCAAAAACGAGAACACCAATGTATGTGAAAAAAAGGAAACAGAAAACGAAGATGTGGCACGATTCGAGTGCTAAAACTCAGCTTGGGCGATCAAGGCGAGGGCGGTCAAGTTTTCACGGTAGATATAAACACACGTTACCGCCGGGCGTCTTGGTGTTGTCCTAAATGCATCCAGTGAATGGACGTATATCCAGGGAATGAAAGGGACCATCGACCTGCAGAGGATCGAATAAGCAAAGCCATAAAGAATTCTAGTCCGGAGTTCTATTAAACGAAGTAGGCTACCATCTGCAAATTGTCCGGTATTCAGTGAGTGAGTGAATCCATCCGAATCCTTTCGTCGGCAAAATAAGGAGAACCGTTGACATTAGAACCTTGATTTTTTGCATGAAGGTGCATTAGGGGACTGTTACCAGCAAGTACTTGCCAGCTGACGTACTTTTGATGAAAATTTCTGATGAGTTTTGATGAAAATCACTGGTGATTCTGACTTGGGCTGTGCCCATCTTAATATTGGCAGGATTTCAACTTGGAGCGGTGAGATTTCCAAGAATTCAGTGCGCGTCGGAGTCCTCATAGGTCCTGTGACGTTAGTCACACTGCCATGTTAAAGAGCATGCGCCTGATCTGTTATTATGGGCCTGAGTTTTTTGCTGGAGAAACTCATTTGTCAACCCTCAAATGAGGGCGCCACAGTATATCCATGGAAAATCTCGATCATTTACTCATGTAGTTCAAGCCGAAACGCATACCCTTCTTTTGTGCCAAAAGAATCATTTCCTATGGTTAATATTTCTTAGTTCACATCGGTTCGGTTCGACTCCTAGCGCAAAACGAGTACCGGAAGTGTCAAAGTTGTCCCAGGAAACACAGAACAACAAATACAGCATTTGAAACTTTAATACATGTATATTTATTCGAACGATGAAAGAAGGACACCTATGTCACAAGAAACATAGTATAAAGAAATAAGTCTAGCGAATAGACTCGACAAGCACAGTACCGTGTCTGTGGGAATATTGAAGACGAACGGACTAGCGTGGTACCATGATTTGTCATAATTTACCAAACCTGAAGGAAAACCTTGCGCCTTCTGTGTATCTTTCCCTGGGGCCAGCCCATATAATATATATGTACTTAATTGGCATGTTATCTGTTTTACCACAGATCTAGTATATTTGCGTATCCACTAATCGACAATACTATTACAAGATATATTTTTGTCATTTAGAAAGTGATTGTATAGAAGTATTTTCGTTATTTTGGGTTACACTGTCTTGCAATAGCATAGATTCTAGTGCTGAAAAATTGGTCGAATACCGTGCGGGATTCGAACCAGCGTCCCCAGAGTCAGGCACCTAATCGCCAGCACTGTATGTCGGCGATCTAAACCACTCGGCCAACGGGTCTCCCACAAAAATAGGAGGTAGCAGACCGATATTACAATACTATTACATCCGACGTACACCATACCTTAGAAACGAATCCCACATAATATTGTAAACCGGGATTATTTACACATTCAAAATGTAGACATCTTGAAATCTCAAGCAAAAACCATACATAAACAAAATTACAAACAATTACAAACAAAAGATTTATACGTTGAATTAACAGAACGTTAAGACATGCACAGTCCCCATATACAGATTGTTCGTACGGATAGGTGAAGCCCAGATGCATCTGGATACCAGGAAGCCATTCCAATTAATATTGGTTTAAAAAATCAAGCCGCTGCCGAACACGGCTACACAGAGTCAAGACGTTATAGTTTAACCGGAAGATATACTGTGAAGTCATGTGGCTGTCATCTGTCAGTATGTCTGCACTTCTTCCCACTTCCCTTATATGTGTTGTAATTCTACAAATATGTAAATGAACAATAATCGAATGGTTGACAGCTAAGTAATCACCGTTGTCGACATATTCTTTAAACTAAATAAAACTAGTCGATATGGTTTTCGAAACTGAATAAATAATAACGCACCGTACTCGAAAACATCGATCTGAAGGTACAACGTATAACACCCAATGGGATGCAGGCAATGTATGCGAATTTTTGTGAAAATGTTATAAATTCTTGCTAACCTATTTTTATCTCGGAAACGATATCCGTTCGAATAAATCCCTGTCCAGGCTTAGTGCCGACAAATGTCAAATTAGCTATCTTGTGACTTTCTCACAAGACGCTGGTCTCGGGGGACCACCGCTTTTTCCACACCGGTATCATTCAGTATATGCACACACACATTTTAATCCATACTGGTGCCTTCTATCTTGAAGGAAACCATTTTTTGTGTTTTTTTATTTTTTTGTTTTTTTATTATTTTGACTTCATGCACATAATGGAATTGGGGCTAACTTTCCTACAAAATAAGTCATTCGATTATTGACGGGGAAATCCCTTTATGAACGACGGCGGATTATTGAATGTTGGATCTAACGCTTGCTTTTATATAAATTAAAGCGTCTGGTCCGTCATTCATAATTCAGTCGTAGTCCATTAAAGAATATCCGCGTCCATAATCCAAATACCTATTCCAAATTCCATATAACAGTATTAGCACCAAATTCAAAAAGACAATCATAGTATACATAAACATAGGCTTGTTTCCTGCAAGAGAGAAGCGGCCAACAGTTTTCAATGATGCCAACAAGACATCATGATGTTCCAAAAATATAAAATCCGTATCGCTGATCAGTATTCTTAAACCATAATAATCGTTGTAAAATCGTCATCTAGAGAATGTTGTATCTCAGTCACGCTTTGATTGTGACTGTTCATATGAGCACCATGATGATCTTGAAGTTCATGGGTATACACACATACCACACCGTTTCTTACATTATTAAGATAAATACATTATATACACTCGACATTGTTAGATAAAAGATAAATGTTCATTATAATCATGATAATAGAAATTCAAATGCATGGTTTATACCGAAACGCAATGTTTTTTTGCATCTATACAGAATATTGTTCTTCTGACACGCATTACACAATCATAATGCATATTGCTAATTCTTTCGGCGAGAATCCTGCTGATGAGAGCCTGGATGTTCAAGTAACATCGGGGTTCATACTTGGCCATCTACAACATAATTGGGATACAGATTATTAAGAGATCTCTTTGAAATCGTGATTACATTATCGCGATCATCAACATAACATTCGGTAAAAAAAAACAATCGTCAAATCCGACATTAAATAGGCAGCCGTCGGATCTAGACAACTTCCGCGTCGATGATTTGAAGATCTTTATTTGACATACTGCAATGTTTTATTTATTTCCTGAGGATTTCGACACAGCCCTAGGGCTACAAAGGTAATTTCATCAATAATACATGTACATTGACCAACCGGAGTTAATAACTGTCTTATAAATACAGTACATAAAGCACAATAAATAATGAATAGAACGAAAAAGAAATTTATTTAATCTAAAGAAGTTTATTTATACACCAGATACATAATGTGGCGGAAAGCTAATAAATTCCTCGCCCTTTACCAACCACGTATTCCAATGAGAACGATTTTGATGGACTACGTTCATACACAACTTGCTGAAAAGAGCTTTCGTTCGCGTTCAGCAAACGTCCTGGGTTACTTTCAGAGTGACTAGCATATTATGCGTCCACCTATACTTTTTTCACACCCTGCATTCGACCCCTATGGCCACAGGGCGCCATCTCGGTCGCTCCCTTTCACATAGGGCACCATCTCATGTAACACAACTTTAATTTATTTCCAACGCAGTGTCACTGGACAGCCGGGAGGGGAAATCCGGCATGGAATCCGTATGTTGGGTTACATACAGGACTTCACATCGAGGAGTTCCTAGGTGTAAAAAGGAATATGATCTCACCTTGAGACCCCAACTGTGAAAAGTAAATAGGACCCAAACGTCGTGAAAAGACTGAATAAAAAGACTGATGTAAACGACATTATACATGTACCATACTCGCTCACTCACTGGTTCACACCTTGCTGTATTGTGCAATGCGCGTGTATAATTAAAAGATCTATTGCGCAATGTATCATGAGATACAAGTCATGAGGAATGAGGGTTATTATAGACTCATACCTGGAAGCAGACACTTCGTATCTCAGTCAAGCCCTCATACCCTCAACGACAAGAAGGGCAGTATGACTATTGTGTTTTTTTCATACCACAATGACCATGACCAATTACAGTACTTTCTAGAGTTGAAAAAGAAGTTTTTGAATACGCCCTCCACTGTTCTTGGAGTACGCGAGATATTCCAATAAAACACAATACACTATATAAATAAGAAACCCGTAAAACGTGCTGGAATGAAAGTTACACAATATTACCTTTAGTTGTAAAATTTCTGAAACGTTAGAATATTCTTCATCGGATCTGTTATTTCACTGATAGCATCAAGTTACAACACATATAAGGGAAGTGGGAAGAGGTGCCAACATACTGACAGTCACATGGCTTCACAGTATAGACTTCTGGTTAACCTATTCTAAAGCACATACCAAGAATCTAACAATTCGTAATGTGTTGTATCTCAGGTACGCTTTTATTGCACCTGTTCATGTGGCAACTTGGATGACATGACCACACGGCCCCTAGCACCGGCATAAGCGGTATTAGATACAAATCTAGAGAGCTATGATGGAAATGCTCTGACAACTCGTTTATTGGTAATTGGTGAGCTGTGTCGCTGTGACAACTCGTACACTGGGGATGTAGTGACACTTTTCATTTACAGCTCGTTCAGACGATTTCCCGTATCACATTTGTTAAATATATTTCATATCTGCATGTTTATGCAACATCCAGACATTTTTCAGCAACAGATGTGGCTACTCACAGAATTATCGATCGCCCATTTATATACTACTCTTTATTACTTGCGTGATAAGAAACGATCGACCCAACATTAAACTTCGCAAGAATTAAGATATGATGTGTTTATCCGATGATCGGAAAAATGACTCCGAGTTACTGATACGGTTTTATTATATAAAGAGGGCACATGTGGCTAATAATATCTCACTCACTCAATGGATGCATTAAATTTCATCGAATTTGAATTGCAGGCTATGTGCCAGCTGAATGGGGCTCGCAAACATAACACTAATAAACCATCTTCGGATATAGCAAAACACTGCTTCAGCAACGCAGTCACAGCAACTGAGCCTCAGAATCGCAGATATCTACCTACCTTCATGTTCGTAAACTGTTTGAAACCCCATAGGCAGATCTCAATATATTTGGCACGGATAGATTTTCTCATATGGCTCATAATTATTCAGATTTTCACATATGGCCCATAATCATTCAGATTTTCCCATATGGCCCATAATTATTTAGATGTAGATAGAGATTAGCAATATCGCAATATATTGCATTCGAGTTCGGATGCAAGTGAACGTAATTCGTAGCATTCTTCACGACTATGGAGTTTTCACTATTCTCCACTCCCGCTCATCCATTTTCTTTTGCGTGTTCGCAGACAACCGAATTCACCTCATTGTGGTGTATGAAAAGGTAGGAATAACTGTATTCTTAGAACAAAAATAATCTACTTTTATTAACCACAACAACGTCGATCAACACACCCACGGCTAACCAAGCCACTGTGCTATTACAATAAAAGCATGGCTGAGAGAATCTCTCGTGCTGCTTTTGGTCTTTGATTTATGTTGGCATTTGTGGGAAGTTGATGCTGGGTCGACATCGGGCCTTACAGACTAGTCTTTTGTGTTAAATGCCGTCATTTTCATCTGACGACGATACAGCTCACCAATCTCCAGTGTACGAGTTGTCACAGCGAAACAACTCACCAATTACCAATATACGAGTTGTCAGAGCATTTCCATCATAGCTCTCTAGATTTGTGTCTAATACCGCTTATGCCGGTGCTAGGGGCCGTGTGGTCATATCATCCAAGTTGCCACATGAACAGGTACAGTAAAAGCGTATCTGAGATACAACACATATCACGAGTCGTTAGATTCTTGGTATGTGCTTTAGAATTGGTTAACCGGAAGACTATACTGTGAAGTCATATGACTCTGTCAGTATGTCGGCACCTCTTCCCACTTCCCTTATATGTGTTGTAATTGCTATACTTACTTTGCAAACAAACAAAGGAGTATTTTATTTTATTTCTACGAAACCTGGAGAGGATAGATTTCGGCGTAAACTAGCATATCATACATTCAAACGAATAAAACCAATCTCTCAACATCGCAAAACGCCCCTAAAAAAATATTAAAAAGCGGGACATGAAGATTGCTAAAAAATGATACTTCCACATTTCCTGCCAAACGTCAAGAATTGGCGTCATCATGGCCTTATCAATAACAATGCTTTCAGTTTCAGATTTGTGCTTTATTAACATTCTTAATTTAACTGTTATATTTCGACATCTTAGGTTGAGTCTTGTTTCAACATCAACCTCAGAGGAGTTGTTTGAGCTAGCGTATCTAATTCCGCATAAGCCGGTGCTGGGGGCCGTGTGGATACTTCATAGTCTCCACATGAACAACTACAATAAATGCGCGGCTGAGATACTAAACCTACGACCGATAATCCACCGTATTCTCGGGCACGAATGTTAGGTGCCGAGGGATGCTTTCCTGTAGAGTCATATGGTTGCTTTTAGTCGCCAGACGTCGTCAAATTTCCCCACCTGTTGCATATCGCTCCAATTTGTTATAAGAATAAACCTATAAATCGATACTTGTATTTTATATTTGTCTTCCAGAGATATCGGGTGATAAAACAATTCATGAGCCCCCAGATATTAGTGATCTAGTTTATGAGAACCTAGTAATATTAACATACCAGTTTGTCTGCTGGAATGATAACTTCTGGTGTAAATCAATGAATTCCGTCCTTGGAGAAGGGTATTTCTGTTATTGTTGTAAAGTTACCAAGTACCTAGGGATAACGAGATCTGACCAGACTGTGAGACTTATACATCCAACATATCATCGCTTTGACCACTTAGCCACTGTTCGTGAGTGACAATAACTATTTTCTGTCTGGCCTCGAAATTGATATTTCGCGGCATCCTCCATTTAGGGTCCCGCATCAGAGTTGTTTTCGTATCTACTATATCAACATGATCAAGGTTAACAGTCACAATGTGTTCGCTTGATGCGTAAATAGAGTTAGATTATTCAAAATCACATCCAAATGTTTACCGAGTTTCCATGTCAGACTCCCTGTGGCAATGGAGTGATTGAACATGGCGAGAAATTCAGCGCTTTGCACCTCTGGTTCATTCACGGTCCTTTGAATAGTGTTGTGTCCTTTGTTAATCTGAGTATATGAGTTTCGAGGTGGGTAAGCGGGGGTCACTTGATCACGATAATGATACAATGATGCAGATATACCGTACTATATCTTGATATAATCCGGAGATAAGGTGGTAAAATGTTTGTCGAAACGGAATTAACAAAGCTACACCCCCACACAAAGTTTCTCAACAATGGTGATAATTATTACACACTCTGGCTGACAGCAAAGTACGATCGCATAGCACATAGTCTTTGTCGCTAGATAATATATAATTACGCTTACGCTTACGTTTGCCCATCGTGTAATAGAATATTTCCATGGTGTCCTTATGAACCCCCACAACCAAGGGCGGCTGAGATAGAATACTCAAGAAAACGACCCGGAAGTTTATTCGGAAAAGAGATTGGCGATACAGATATGACTGTATGTGTCGGGGAACATCATGATATCTTTCTGGCATCATTAAGAAGATTTGACCGGATCTCTTTTGCAAGAATATAGATTTGTTGATGCTAATATTATCGTATGAATTTGGTCTTCGAATATGCACTCGGAAATTCTTCATGGACGACGGCTGGCTACCGTTTGAAATGACGGATATATTTTTATATTTGTGATTTTTATATTTGACCAAATTCCACATTCGAAATGAAAGACTAGAGGCCCTCCTTTCATATGAGCCAGGTGCTCATAATCGCTAATCTCGAAATCGCTAATTTCTACCTTTTGCAAAGGCAGGTTCATCTTATTCAATCCACCAACTTTTCAAACTGTATTTCATTTGAAACTCAAACACAGGGTGTCGCATGTTCAGTATATTGAAAAGATATTGGAACATTGATAATCACTTAGATTGAAATACACAGAAAATATATAGGAATGACAAGTTCTTTGTCATGGTATATAATATCTCAGTGGTTGCTCTCAGTTTCCATTTTTCTTACTTTGACTCAAAGCTTGACTGATAAACTCCGGTCCAAGCGAATTAGACACAAGCTACGAAGAGAAGCGCCAGAGATCCGATCATTTTGTGCTTCTTATCTCCAAACCCGAATAACATTTAGCTTGGGAGCTTGATAGAATAGCCTTGTCGAACGAGATTTTTCAATAATATTTGGTGACAAAGCTAGAAGTCGTCTAGAAATAGTGCGACAAGATGAGATATGTATACGCTATATCTAGAAAGAACAGTTAATAATGTCGAAATTGTAATCAGCTCTTAAATATGAGAGATAAGAGGTGAGAAAGTTGACGACGTCTGGCGACTTAAACAACAGCCATATGTCTTTACAGAAAAGCTTCTGTCGGCACCTCTCATTCAGACTCTGGAATACGATGGATTCTCAGACGTAGCCTTAGTGTCTCTGCCGCAGCTATTTAGGAGGAGACTATGAAATAACTATGAAGTAAATTCGCTAGCTCAGAAGCTGTGATGACAGATCAGCTCAACTAACTAACTAATCTGATGTCAATAGATGAGCATAGCGGGCGTCAGATGGAATCAAACTAACCTGTAATTCCCGATTTCGTGCGGTCTTCATTTCTCATCAAGACAATATACCTACATATATTTGTCAAATGACAAAGTCTCGAGGTAGTAACATCATATCAGATGTGTTCCTTGAGATCTCAAAATAATTCAGGAATTCCTCCGCAATGTTCAGGTCACTCATTTTCAGGAATTTCAGCCTGAATTTCAGGGTAATTTCTTGAATTTCACGGAATCGCTGGATTGAGGGGATATGTCGTTATTTCCAGGCAATCTCCCTGATAGTGAGTTGGGTGTGGCCTGGAGATCCCGGAAAAATCCCTGAATTTTTTTGTACATCCTTAATGACCTTTCATGTCCTATAGAGACTAGCCAAAGTGGTCCTTCATATCCTATAGGGACTATCCAAAGTGGTTCTTCATATCCTATAGGGACTATCCAATGTGGTTCTTCATATCCTATAGGGACTATCCAAAGTGGTCCTTCATAGGCATTATTTCAAGTGACCCTTTATATCCCATAAGGACTATTCGAAGGTATCCTTCATATTCTATAGGGACTATCAAAAGTAGTCCTTCATATCCAAAAGGGAATATCGTAAGTGGTCCTTTCTCCTATATGGATAAGGTGAGCCCTTCATATCTTATAAGGACTATCCAAAACAATGAGAGGCAAAGTGTCAATATGAACAACTACAATAAAATCGTGACTGAGAGAGCCCCCACGTGAGTGAACAGCATGAGTTTTGTACCATATCTTTTGCCACGAGGGGAAGATTAATTTCCTCTACATGATGGCTGTATATCGTAGTTAGTTATATCGTCGCTATATGGCCAAAATAGCGCTCTACGCGACGTTAAACCTTAACTCACTCTCTCTCTCGTGGTTGAGAGAATCCTTCCTGGTTCTTGGCATATCTCTGGTGGCAAGACGTGTAGTCAGGATATTTACCAATTGGACAACATGAATTATAAGATGCGCTATAGCTGCACAAGCTGTTAACCCCACAAAACGCTTTTAAACGAATATTAGGAAGCGAGACATGATGATAGTTAAAAAATTTATGCTTTCCCATTTTCCGCCACACAGCAAGAATTGAAGTCATCATGACCTCAACAATAAGAACGCTTTCAGTTTCAGAATAATGCTTTGATAACATGCTTAATTTAGCTATTTTATTTCGCCAGCTTAGATTGAGTCACGCTACCTAGAGTATACCAATAAACCTTATGATGCTTGAAGTTTACATTTGTCTTCCGGAGATACCTTGCGATAAGCCAATTCATGATCTCTCCACATGGTGGTGACCTAGTTTATGGATAACATATGGATTACATATTAATATAATACTGTTTTGGGGATTCTGTCTGCTGAAGCGATAACGTCTGGTGTCTGTCAATGTTGTCGGTCCTTGGAGAAGGGTATTTCTGTTGTTCTTGTAAAGTTATCAAGTACCTTGGGATAACAAGATCCGACCAGGCTGTGAGAATTATAGACCCATCACATCCTCGCTTTGGCCACTTAGCCATTGTTCATCAGTGATACTAACTATTGTCTGTCTGGCCTCCAAATTGATATTTCACGGTTCCCTCCATTTAGTTTTCTTCACTGGTGCTGTTTTGGAACCTACTATATCAAAGTTACCAATCACAATAGGTTAGCTGGATGCATAAATAGAGTTAGATTATCCACAATCATATCACATGTATACTGTGCGTTCCTGTCTGACTCCTTATGACATTCGGGTGATCACAGACGGCGAGGATGTAGCGTTTCATACCTCTGCTTCATTCATTGAATATCGTTGAATGTCCAGAGTTTTACCCGAGTGTATGAGTTTTGATGTTAGTTGAGGGCGGAGAGGGAGGGGGTGTTCTATTGTTCTCATTTTTTTCATAGTAATGATGCATTGATGCAGCTACACCGCACTATATCTCGATATATTCCGGAGATAATAGGAGGTAAACGTGACGACTCAAATTAACGTCAAAAATATTATTTGTCGAAACTAAGTTAACGAGGTTACACCCTCGAACGAAAAATCTCAACATCAGTGATAAATATTACATACTGATATCAAAGTACGATCACATTGCACAAGATCTGTGTCACTAGCTTATACCTGTTACAACACATATAAGAGAAGTGGGAAGAGGTGCCGACATACTAACAGAGTCACATGCCTTCACAGTATAGTCTTCTGGTTAACCTATTTAAAGCACATACCAAGAATCTAACGATTCGTGATATGTGTTGTATCTCAGGTACGCTTTCATTGTACCTGTTCATGTGACAACTTGGATGACATGACCTAGCACCGGCATAAGCGGTGTACGTTTAACTAGGGTTTCGGGACCGTTTGGACATCGTGTGATGCGCGATTTGTATGATGTTTATATGAACAGTCTTAGCTAAGGGCGACTGAGATACAATACTTTGGAAAACGACTTGGAAATTCATTCGCATAACAGAATACAGATCTATGAGTAATGCGGATTTGACAATATGTATAGGAATATCATGATGTCCTGCCGGCATCACTGAACACTCTCAATGGAGTTTGGTGCTGATATTGTCTTATGGATTAAGCCTTTCGGTTATGGACGCAACAGGTCAGCTACCTGCGGCTAGCTACTGCATATCTGATCTGACGTACTTGTCCGTGCCATGTCAAAATTGTCAGCATATTTATACAGCATTAACCCAATTCTGAACACAACATTGTGAGGTGGAGATTGATACATTGAATCAAGGAATAGTTCGATTAGAAACAATGGCGGTCCTATTTATACCTTTGGGAACAATACAATCATCGAAACGACCTGTCAGATTACGCTGCCAGATTACGCACTTGAGCTCCCAAGGCATCACCAATAAGATGACCTGGAAATCAACCATACTGCATTACTGCGCAACTTTACCGCTTTACTCCTCGGTTTTGATCTGTCGAACTACGGATTTGAAAAAAAAATCGGCACATTCAATAGACTAGATACCATTTTTACGAAATCTGGTAAATGGCATTGGGAAATTATAATATGAAAAAGTTGTGACATTTAAAAATGGGGGTTAGAGAAGGATGAATTTGAACCAGTTTGGCGACATGTGGCTTGCAAAATAGCGGCTGTTGACGATAGATCATCTTTTGTTACACAATCAACGTGATGTTTATTTAGATTACTTAGTAATTCTCAGATATACAGAACTACCGATAGCCTTCTGAAAAAGATTTATAATGAAAAAATTGTAAAAATTAGTCTCACGAGATGAAATGGTTACAGAATGCGACATCACGGTCTGCACCACCAGTGTACGTTATCGCTTATTGGTTACGTGTATAAGTTAGAACTCTTGGTAACTCTAGGACTCGAAGTTCGCTCCATGTCATTTAATTCAGAAATGCATTCTGCTCCATTATTTCCCTTTCTCTGTATTGAAACTACATGTAAAACGGAAAAACGGAAGCAAACGAAGACAGACGTGCTCAATGCATAAATAATATTATTATAAACTATCAATAAATATACCATCAAAATGAAGGCTAGAAGCTCGTTTATCACTGGAAACCCTCGCGGACGAAAATGGGAGATAACTGGTAATTACACATAGCACATGTCGCAAACAATAAAGCAGTAGTATGATGAGAAGATATCATCGCGTTTTATAACTGTTTAATAAAGACCGCCGGCACAAAAGTGAACGCAAATTAATACTCGGGGGGAAATACATGACTATGTCAAAAATAATATTCTCTTTCCATCATGGGATTATTAGGCAAAAGTAGAATCGGTTAGTCCACTGTCAAATTGTTTGGCTTAATATCCGGGAATCGCATGTTGATGAAATCAATTTTATAATTCCTTTCAATGGATATTGCCATCATTCGAGATACAAATTGGAAGAGATTAATTTTACAAAGTGTGTTCGTGTGTGCTTTGGGGGAGGGTTAGGGCATATCGTGCTGAATAAAATCTAAAGCAATATTGTCGATGAAACAACTATGTCAGAGGTTATTTGTATGCACAGACTATAAACACTGGAGAGCTGTGAACGTGGAAGCAAAAACAAGCATACAACGCGTTTCGTGCTGTCTCGGCTTCTCTTCACCGCAGTCATGTCTCTCCTCTCTTCACCTTAGTCATGTTTCTCTTCTCTTCACCGCAGTCATGTCTCTCTTCTCTTCACCGCAGTCATGTCTCTCTTCTCTTCACCTTAGTCATGTGTCTCTTCTCTTCACCGCAGTCATGTCTCTCTTCTCTTCACCGCAGTCATGTCTCCCTTCTCTTCACCTTAGTCATGTCTCTCTTCTCTTCACCGCAGTCATGTCTCTCTTCTCTTCACCTTAGTCATGTTTCTCTTCTCTTCACCGCAGTCATATCTCTCTTCTCTTCACCGCAGTCATGTCTCTCTTCTCTTCACCGCAGTCATGTCTCTCTTCTCTTCACCTTAGTCATGTTTCTCTTCTCTTCACCGCAGTCATGTATCTCTTCTCTTCACCGCAGTCATGTTTGTCTTCTCTTCACCTCAGTCATGTCTCTTCACCGCAGTCATGTCTCCCTTCTCTTCGCCGCAGTCATGTCTCTCTTCTCTTCACCGCAGTCATGTCTCTCTTCTCTTCACCGCAGTCATGTCTCTCTTCTCTTCACCGCAGTCATGTCTCTCTTCTCTTCACCGCAGTCATGTCTCTCTTCTCTTCACCCCAGTCATGTCTCTCTTCTCTTCACCGCAGTCATGTCTCTCTTCTCTTCACCGCAGTCATGTCTCTCTTCTCTTCACCGCAGTCATGTCTCTCGTCTCTTCACCTTAGTCATGTCTCTCTTCTCTTCACCGCAGTCATGTCTCCCTTCTCTTCACCGCAGTTATGTCTCTCTTCTCTTCACCGCAGTCATGTCTCTCTTCTCTTCACCGCAGTCATGTCTCTCTTCTCTTCACCGCAGTCATGTCTCTCTTCTCTTCACCGCAGTCATATCTCTCTTCTCTTCACCGCAGTCATGTCTCTCTTCTCTTCACCGCAGCCATGTCTCTCTTCTCTTCACCTTAGTCATGTCTCTCTTCTCTGCACCTTAGTCATGTCTCTCTTCTCTTCACCGTAGTCATGTCTCTCTTCTCTTCACCGCATTCATGTCTCTCTTCTCTTCACCGCAGTCATGTCTCTCTTCTCTTCACCGCAGTCATGTCTCTTTTCTCTTCACCGCAGTCATGTCTCTCTTCTCTTCACCGCAGTCATGCCTCTCTTCTCTTCACCGCAGTCATGTCTCTCTTCTCTGCACCTTAGTCATGACTCTCTTCTCTTCACCGTAGTCATGTCTCTCTTCTCTTCACCGCAGTCATGTCTCTTCTCTTCACCTTAGTCATGTCTCTCTTCTCTTCACCTTAGTCATGTCTCTCTTCTCTTCACCGCATTCATGTCTCTCTTCTCTTCACCGCAGTCATGTCTCTCCTCTCTTCACCGCAGTCATGTCTCTCTTCTCTTCACCGCAGTCATGTCTCTCTTCTCTTCACCGCAGTCATGCCTCTCTTCTCTTCACCGCAGTCATGTCTCTTCTCTTCACCGTAGTCATGTCTCTCTTCTCTTCATCGCAGTCATGTCTCTCTTCACTTCACCGCAGTCATGTCTCTTCTCTTCACCAGAGTCATATTCTTGAGTTGGGAAATTTATACCTTCTCGTTACTGCAAAATGTATGTGTATGGGTCTGGGAAAAATGAATAGCATGCTTAATACATTGTACATGGAACTGTGTGGATTGCCTTTTCCCCAATAAAGTTCAATCATAAACTTAACAGTATTCTTCAGGGACTGCACAGTATGTAATCATTTAATGAAAATGTTCCTCACAAAACCCCAAGGTTAAATGGATGGTAGCTGAAAAATAATGTAAAATACTTGTTTGGAACTGGCAAGGAAAACACCCGATTGGAGGGTTTCAGTGAATGATAACTGATACTAAAGTATAACTTGTCAGTACTACCGCAGGCACGAACTGATTAATACGGTGTGATGTTCCTTATTGTGGAACCATGTAGTTACCACACAATTCCCACTTATACACTGATGAAGATTATGGGTGGGGTAATCCTATCTGACTTAGGCTTTTTGGGACGCCCTAATTATCTTTCATACTCCTTGAGCTAGGGGCCGAAAGTTACCACACTATTCTCTTGGGTTAAGTTCTACCAGATAGAAAAAATCGAAGATGACCGCTTTGATGACGTCATTTTCAGAAGAGAAATTTTTTGTTCGATTTTTCGGCCAGATTTTTCGAAATTTCGGTTGATGTTATTTCCCCGCAAAAAGATAACTGCAAGATAAATTAGTAAATACTAATGCGATGGGGAATAATATAGATTTTTCGCTCTTTTCTTCGCGGAAAAGCAGGAAGTTTGAGGAAAAATGACGAAAACATCAAATTTCTGGTACCTCACGTGGCAATCTTGAATTTGCCCATGATCCTCTGCTCAGCGGGTTAAGCAAATTGACTCAAAATGACCCCAATATGATAAACTACAAAATCTTGAAGTGTTAGCTCAATTTTTTGTCCTTCCGGAGATAACGCAGAAAGTTGGATAGGTGGGCCATAATCCCCCCCCCCCCCCACCCCAAGCCTGGTAGGGTTAAATTGTGCCTATGTAACTGTACTCATGATCAGTGATGCTTGTTATACATATATATGAGGGGCATTACTTACAGAGTAAGCGACAAGCCACGATTGAGTGGCGACGTCTCTCGGTGTCTCGTCCAACACTGTTTTGCACATCATCTTAGAATGAATATCCATGCTGTGAACTTATCTATAATGTGCTATGGATAATTTTTTGCTGTATTATAACTTATATTTCAGAATAATTACGTACGAAATGTATTAAAACCTTGCAGTATGAAGGTTTTCAATATTCAAAACGTAAGCTACATTCAATATTCAAAACATAAACTGCGTTCAATATTCTGAACGTTAACTGCTTTATATATTCAGAACGGAAGCTCCTTTATATATTCACATCGTAAACTGAATTTAATATTCAGAACATAAGCTGCATTCAATATTCAGAACGAGATCTCATATTTTATTCAAATTCTCAAGTTTCAAGATGTTGAAACAGTGGAACTCTCCATATTTGAAGGAGCAAATAGCTGAATCACGTGACCCACAGTAGGGCCAGACTGACAAATGTAACGTAGTGCTGACGAACAACTTTCCTGTTTTCCATAATAACGAATCTAGTAAGATAATAGACTGTAGTACTCTCTGTTAAATTAAGATATTAACAGACAGTGACAGTGTACTGTTCCAGCTGTCTCCCCTTCAGTGATTGGTCATTCGACCCCGCCATTTTAAACTAAGACGAGCATTCTCATTGGATCACTATTTATAGGAGCCGCCCCAATCTTCATACACAACCACGTGATTGTCTCAGTTGACCGATGACATAGCGCGGCCTCGTTTTCGATTTCAAAATCTGGCGTCTAACTGGGAATATGTTGTTGTTGCTGCATCACCCTATCATTGGCCCTTCGTAGAAGGGTCCAATACTATAGGCTAGTAAGATAAATGAAATGTATAAATGAAGAGAGATGCACACTGGTCCAAATCCAGTAAATCATTACTACAGAGCTCAAACCTGCAATTCAGGGTTATATATTTTGGAAACTTGACTGACATTCTGACCCTACCAAAACAATTTTTGTATCCGATTTTGTTCCAATTTCTTTGGCACTGCGTTATAACCCAAATCATACGGGTTAAGGTAGTCCGCTGCTGATTTTGGGTTATGGCGACCATTTTCTGTGTATTTGCCTATTTTCCCCAGTATGTTACCTCCCTTCCCTAGGTTATTAAGTAGGGATTTCCTTTAAAGCCTTCTAGCCGAGAATTTTGCGCAACAACATCCATCCAACGTGACAAAATTTTGACAAGACATTCTGATTATCTTCAAAAAAGTTAGAAAATAAAGAAAAAGATAAATACTACATGTATCATTTATATATAATTTTTCCATGAATATGCTTCAAAGCCAGGACTATTCCCTATGTTTTCTGAGTTATCAAATGGAACATGGGTCAGTTCAACATTGTCTAAAGCTATAAAAAATGCACACGAACCTAATAAATTTTTCTCTCAATTATGAATCCAACAACACACATTATTCAAAAAGTTAACTGATTTGCTTCACCACCAGCTGACATCCCTGTGATTTTTTTTGACACCCTGTCCAACCTCTTGGGGAGTAAACGTTAGACGTTTATTTCGCTGGAAACAGAAACTCCACAGTTGCCACCCCGTTTGCATTATCCAACGCTTCCACCGTCACCTCCACCGTTGGCGGTATTTCTCTGAGTTTACATCATTTTTACAAGCCTATACAGCTGATCGAGAGGGTACCTATACCCATATCCGGTCGCTCCAGCATATTCGGATCTGATTTTAATCAGATTGTATCAATAAATATACCAACAGCTACCCCCAACGGATAATGAGTAACTATCAGGGTCATCGATGTAAACCTTATTCGTCGTCAAAAATGGGAGATAACTGGTAAATGTCAAATACAATAAAACAATAGTAAGATGAGAACATATAAAGCGTTTTAGAACTAAATACCGGTACCCCGGGGGAAATTTGTTATCTATGGCGGAGATAAGTATGCTAATTTGTCTTTTTCTAGAGGATGAAGGGAGCATTATAGTGCACTAAAGTTAGTCCATGTCAAATATTTGGATTTGCATCCACAGTTTTGGAAATCAATTTTCTAATTCTCTTCGAGATTAGAATTCGAAGAAAAACGTTTGTGTGGCTGGGGAATACAAGGAGGAACATTTGGTGCTGAACACACACAGCAGTGTATTTATATTTTCCATGAAACAATTATATTACAACATTATTTTCGTCATTTTGGGATTGCACAATCTTAGTACAGCACAGATTCTAGTGCTGAAAATTGGCCGAGTCTCGTGCGGGATTCGAACCAGCGACCTCCACAGTGAGGCACGTAATCGCCAGCACTATATGTCGGCGATTTAAACCACTCGGCAAACGGGCCTCCCACAAAAATAGGATGTAGCAGACCGGTAGCCTTGAAAGCGAACATGCAGTATCCCCTCTGATGAGCGTCATGACACAGATCCCATAGCTTTATACATAGGAAAACATATTTCTGTCAATCACAAAATAACGAAAATAATGTTATAAGAGCACTTTCTAAATGACAAAAATATATCTTCCTATGTATTCAGCTATGGGAGCTGTGTCATTACGCTCATCAGAGGGGTACTGTATGTTCGCTTTCAAGACTACCGGTCTGCTACCTCCTATTTTTGTGGGAGTCCCGTTGGCCGAGTGGTTTAGATCACCGACAAAAAGTACTGGCGATTAGGTGCCTTAAAAATTATCAGTTGTAGTGTTAATATATGGGACTAGAAGCCGGAGACATATACATGTACGACGCGCGTCGCAGTGTGCCGTTCCCCTAACCCTAATATTTCGTTACGGTCTTGTCACAGTGTTAGTGAGACAGGCACACGCTGCGAATTGCATATTATGATTCGATTAATTACAACAACGAAGAACATTAGAAACATGTGTGAGCATTAGAAACATGTTTAAGTTAATATGGGTTTAGAAAACTGTTCAAAAAACCTCAGCATGTTAATACCAAAGTATAATACTGAGGCTGATAGAATGGCTAAGGCAGCCCTATATAATGAGGTTGATCCTGTTGGAATCCCATATAACGATTTTAGACCCTCTATCTGTACTTACGTGAGAAAGCTGTTTCAATCTTTATGGATAATAACAAACTTCATGAGTTCAAAAAACTGTAGGATATATTCATCTGAGTGGTCAGAAACGTTTCGATCAAGCCATGATCAGGCGATGTAGAATCGGCCATATCCGATTAACTCAAGAACATTTACTCAAAAAGGAACCAGCCGCGTGTGTATTTCATGCCACGAAGATCTCACAGTGAAATATATTCTGATGGACTGAATAAATTTTAAGTGTAAGAGTTTCTTTTTGTCAAGCAACTAATTTAGAAGATATTTTAGTCGAATAAAAGAAGACTGTAATATAGGTTATTTGAGAGAAATCGTTGGGTTTTGTTTTCAAACGTTTTAATGTATGTACATGGTTTGGTGTGTTTTGTTGATCACTCCTCGATTGTTGACTTGTTTTTGTTGAAATACTTAGAATTTTGTTTGATCGTCGCTATATAGCTGTAATATTGCTGAACCAGTTAAACCTTAATTCTCTCTCTCCTTATTAACAAATTATCAATTGTATCGTTAATATGGGACTAGAAGCCGGCGATATATACGACGCGTTTCGCAGTGTGCCGTTCCCCCATCTCTAATATTTCGGTTCGGTCTTGTCACATTGTTAGTGGAACAGGCATACGCTGCGAATTGGCGATTAGATGCCTTACAAATTATCAATTGCAGCGTTAATACGAGACTAGAAGTCGAAGACATACACGACGCGTTTCGCAGTGTGCCGTTCCCCTAACCCTAATATTTCGGTACGGCCTGGTCACATTGTTAGTGGGACAAGCATACGCTGCGAATTGCATATTATTAATTGACTGTGTATGTTATTACCCGAATACAGTGTAAAACGGCCTGTCCATACGTTATGTCGAACCCGACTTGTATTGGCCGAGTTGTATTGGCCGAGTTGAAAGCTGTATTGGCCGGGTTGAATGTTGTATTGGCCGAGGTCAACGAATGCAGCCGTAACTAGCAGTAAGGACCGACGACTGAAGAAACAGACGACAGCAGTGTAGTTTGGTCAGCGCGATGGCGAGCGCAGAGCGTGTTATTAAAGGGTTCGTGGGCAGAATTCTGGAGCTTGAGGAGATATGTGGAGACGATTTAAACCTTTTACAGATCAAGAAACGTATGTTGCCACTCAAGCTCAGAAAAACAACAACACGGCCAGTAAATGTCAATTAATAAAAATATTATGAATCGATTGTTTTCATATAGCCTTAGTATTGACCTTCGGGTTGCCGTATTGGCCCTCGGCCTGCGGCCTCGGGCCAATACGGCGACCCTCAGGTCAATACGAAGGCGATACGAAAACAATCGATTAATAACATATATTATGATTCGATTAATTACAACAGCGAAGTACTTTAGAAACATGCTTGAGCGTTAGAAACATATTTATGTTCATATGGATGTAGAAAACTGTTCAAAGCCTCTGCATGTTAATACCGTTGAGTTCAAACTGCTCCTCGTGTATTCGTGTAGAGAAGTATTCCAACTGTAACGCGTCGGGATCCTATGGTATCGTGGTCGCGTCAGTCAGCTGCTTGCCTGGACCATGTTAGTCCCAGTTAGCAATACCCTACTTCGCTATGCTAGGAACGAAGGCTGATAGTACGAAACAACAAAACACAGGTTTAAAAGGCAAAAGACATGTATTTATTCAGAACAATATAAAATATTAAAATTCATCCAACAGTCGTCTTGGTCATAGGCTTAGACGGTCACCTTTACCTGCGTCTCACTCTCCTGCATTTACCACAGACGGTTAACTAAACGGAGGTTGTCGTAGGTTCTATCTTATGGCGGAACATCAGTCCCACTAGATGATTGAATCTCAGTTTTCATACAAAGCTATAGCCTTTCGATTATAGCTTTGCCATACTTCAGCCATCTTGGACGCAACAACGTCTTTTGAAAATTGTGGACTGCTTATTTCTTTCAGGAAACAAACTCACGTGTATGCGAAACACGTCCTATATGGCTATCCTCATAGTTCTTCAATGCGCCAATAGGGCTTTTCAGCTACAATTTAGCTTGGACAATGCATTCTTACACCAATTATCGACCAATGATTCAACCTGTACAGTTACATTACATGCCTGGCTGATATTCAGAATCGAACCACTCGACGCCTTTGGATGTTCTGAAAGCACAATGAGGTCAGTATTGTCATTGTCAGTATTGACCTTCGGGTCGCCGTATTGGCCCTCGGCCTGCGGCCTCGGGCCAATACGGCGACCCTCAGGTCAATACGAAGGCGATACGAAAACAATCGATTAATAACATATATTATGATTCGATTAATTACAACAGCGAAGTACTTTAGAAACATGCTTGAGCGTTAGAAACATATTTATGTTCATATGGATGTAGAAAACTGTTCAAAGCCTCTGCATGTTAATACCGTTGAGTTCAAACTGCTCCTCGTGTATTCGTGTAGAGAAGTATTCCAACTGTAACGCGTCGGGATCCTATGGTATCGTGGTCGCGTCAGTCAGCTGCTTGCCTGGACCATGTTAGTCCCAGTTAGCAATACCCTACTTCGCTATGCTAGGAACGAAGGCTGATAGTACGAAACAACAAAACACAGGTTTAAAAGGCAAAAGACATGTATTTATTCAGAACAATATAAAATATTAAAATTCATCCAACAGTCGTCTTGGTCATAGGCTTAGACGGTCACCTTTACCTGCGTCTCACTCTCCTGCATTTACCACAGACGGTTAACTAAACGGAGGTTGTCGTAGGTTCTATCTTATGGCGGAACATCAGTCCCACTAGATGATTGAATCTCAGTTTTCATACAAAGCTATAGCCTTTCGATTATAGCTTTGCCATACTTCAGCCATCTTGGACGCAACAACGTCTTTTGAAAATTGTGGACTGCTTATTTCTTTCAGGAAACAAACTCACGTGTATGCGAAACACGTCCTATATGGCTATCCTCATAGTTCTTCAATGCGCCAATAGGGCTTTTCAGCTACAATTTAGCTTGGACAATGCATTCTTACACCAATTATCGACCAATGATTCAACCTGTACAGTTACATTACATGCCTGGCTGATATTCAGAATCGAACCACTCGACGCCTTTGGATGTTCTGAAAGCACAATGAGGTCATGTGACGTACTATCAGATACGCTGTTATATCTTCTTACTACCATGGCATGTTATCGCTTACGGCACTTGATCCAAAGGGGCACTTTATATGGGATTTCTTCATAGAGAAAGGTTTGCTACTCAATGTCGATGTTTATTCAATGCGTCGACCGTTAAACAATCTAAAGCATCTGGCGGTCAAATAAAGATCAACGGTGGTGTGGCGTTTATCAGAAGAAAACATCTCTTAATATTACGCCAAAAATTATTTTCTCAAATTATTCACCAAAAGTGAGAAAATATACTCCAAGATATATTATCCATACCCACAATCAAAAGTCAAAACAAATTGGAATAAAATTTGAAGCCCGGTTCAACTAGTTATTCGGGAAACTCTCTGGACATTGGAAATTTACATCTGTTCTCTATGGAACCTGACGATGTAAATCGGTTTGCGAGACTTTTTTTTATCGAATTATAAAACATATGTGTCATGGTAATAAGCTGTGTATTCGCACAGCTGTGGTTATTTCTGATGTTGTTTGACTCGCGGTAGGCGTGTGACAAGGAGATAATTTAGGTCCCACGCTCTTCAAACTTTATTTTCTAAATGACCTGCCAAATGTCTGACGACTCATGTGACCCATTTCACTGCTATTATTTTTTTATAAGCAGACGATGTAATTCTCGTGCCAGAACGTCAAGCAGGTTTGTGGAATCCGCTTGACAAGCTTCAGATGTATGGAATAGATGAAAATTATGCCCAAGTTAATATCACTAAGACCAAATGTATGACATTTAACGGTCGCAGGAGCACCACCTCAGAAACGTTTTGCTTGGGTGATGTAAAGTCGTATAAATAGTTAGGGATTTTATTCTCAGCATAGATGGTACCTAAAATTAGAAAAGTACAGCTATGTAAGAAAGCATCCGAGGCATATTTCAAGGTTCGGAAATGTCTTTCGGTTAACGCCGCTAGCATTCCCACATCAATTGAAATTTTCGACCACGCCACCAGTTTACTATACTGCTCGGAAATCTGTGATGTTATTAAACCTTCAAAATTACAAAAAGTGAAATTTTGGAATAACTTATTGGAGAGACAAACTTTACGGGTTTGCAAATATCTACCGGGGGTTAGCACAAGATTGCACAAGATTGTGTTTTTTTTAGAATAACTGATTAATTATCCACCAGTCCTGGATGTGGAAATACTGGCATCGGTTAGCTCAAGTGAAAGATATGTTACCATAAACTGCTTTCATTATGTCCATAAATATGGATGTAGTAGGAAGGGATACTTGGATATCTGGTATAAATGAAATATTATCTCTTTTAAAAATCAATTGCAACATATCTCAATCTACTCCGTCATTTAATATTCAGCCTTCGTCATTTAAAGAATGTCCGCGCCCATAATCCAAAGGCCTGATTCATAGCATTGAATAAAAAAAATTAACCAACAGTATACAAACCAAAAATAGGCTAGTTTCCTGCAAGAGAGAAGAGGTCAACTGTTTCAGTGATGCCGGCAAGACATCGTGAAGTTCCAAAAATATCAAATCCGTATCGCTGATCAGTATTCTAAAGCCACATGATTTTCGTTGTAAATTCGTTATCAATAGTATTATGTATCTTAGTCACGTTCTGATTGTGCTTGTTCATATGAACCCCATGGGGACCCTGAAACACATGGGTTCATACGGCGCCTAGCCCCGGGTTCAGCGGTATTAGACATAAGTCGTGAAACCTAATGCCATAGATGTTGCACGCTATACTCGTATTTTGCTATCAGCATGCGACATGCATGCATCGCCAAATTTGAGAAATTTTGAGTGGAGGCGCTTGTTAGTATATCACAGTTTTATAGGTTTCTGCAATAATGTTTGTATCGTTGATTAAAACCTCATATTTGACACAGGATCTAGCAAATGTTACTAGGCGAGATATGTATGACCCTATTCAGGTCTCAATGGAATATTACTGCCCAGAAAGGAATAGTTTACGATATCAAAATTGTAATCATCTCTTTTGGCATAAAGTGAACGAGAAGGCCAGCTTCATTCCTCAAGAGATATAGGTCTACATATGATGTGCTTTTGGTTAATGAGAAGGAACGGGCTTTGGAATGACCGTTTTTTTAAAACCGTCTGCATATAGTCGTATTCATAAGAGAAAAGATATAGGAGTCAGCTAAAAGGGGTGGACAATTAGTACTCATTCGAATACCTATATGCTGTTGATATATTGTGTTACCAAATTTCACATAAATATTATTAATGAGAAATTCAACCAACTCTATAAACAAAGAAACATCCATGAATGATATCCCTTGTATGTATTAGAGCTAAAGAATGGCTTCTGACATTAATATATCGGCTACTAGTTTTTCTAAACACCGATACTATTAATGAACTGAGACGGTTAATACTGTCCTGATGAGAGTTGAGAAATCCCAAGTGGATACATGTCTGTACGGTAATATCCTTTCGAGTTTTCCAATATCCACATACCTTCCCCAAAATGCTTTTACCTCCTGAAGAGCCTCTGTCAACAGGGTTGAAAGAAGCTTGTTTTGGTAGTACAGATTCTAGAACCATCAAGTCACAATATATTTGCATGATGTATAGATCAATTTCGACGATTCACTATAGCCTGCAGACGTGTATAAGTTCCAGACAAACTACTTGACAGCTTTGGAGTAGTTGAATATTTTGCTGGCTATAGATTTAGTATACTTAGAATGCAAGGGGGTTCTGTGAACTATAGTTTGCTACAGCGTTGCGCACCTCTGGAACATTTAGGATTCGTAGTAAGTTATGACCAATCCGCGCTTTTCATTTCTTGGCTGGTGAGATAATCAAATGTGGGATAACTGTCGTATAGATCTAAACTCTGGAAATAAGCTTTGCCTGACTAGAACCTTAACATGCCAGTTTGAAAAAAGAGCAATATTTATCTATCCTAAACGGTATTTATCGATCTGATTTGTGTTAACTGAGAACAAGTTGTCACCAACTACAAATTGATCTGGATAGATAAAATAATATATAAGTACATGTATCAGTTGCACAACTGTTATGTACTATTTGTAGTTCAGATGCAGCGGAAGATGTCACTTTTTGTGGATTGTGATTCATACATTTGTCTGAAAAATGAGTTTCGCTTCTCGGTCAGCTGTATGAATGAAGAATTTCCTAACCTTAGTCCCCGGAAAGACTGTGTGTGACTTCTCTCTTCCAAAGCCCCTGAAATTTTAAAATTGTTAAGTAAATATGTCCATAATTGTACAACTATACGTAATCAGGTTTTATAGTTAGAGTAGCAAAAAGAAACAAAATCTGCTCCTACGGGCGCTGCGATCCGCTAATAGTTAAAGTCCGAAGTCCTACGAGAAATTACTATCGCTAGGGATGAAACGCCTTTGGTATTTAACGCTCAAATCATCTCGTTGTCAACACAATAACGTGTTTTTCGGATATAGACAGTTTCATTGAAAACACATCTGGGCAAGCGGTTATTACCATCCACTCTAATCATATTTCGAGTTAAACGGGCTCAAGGAAATCGTTGTCTACATGTCATTTTACTGGGTTCGCGCAGATGGCCCGCTACCTGAAGAGCTGGATGATTCGCGGTCGGCTGACTATCCTATGAAGAAAGCTCCATAACGGGTGTACATGTACGTTGCTCAATGTACATTCTGAAAAATTATATATATCACGTCACAAATCCAATGAAAATTCCAGAGTAATCATTCATTACCCTAACTACCAAAACATATCATAAGAGAACGAGATCAGGAAAAACTGTTTGTATAAAAGTGAAACCCAAAAATCCAGATTACATTTTTTGAAGGGTCAAAGAAAAGAACGATCCCCGATTTAGACCTGTTGTATAGGTTCATTCGTATTATGTCATTGCAGACAAGTTCAAGGTTAGTAACTCTTGTCGACAAATGGGCCGTATGTGCTTTATTATTCTTGAGCAAATCCAATGTACACTATGAAATGCAAGATCAAGAACAGTCAAGAACAACAGTTTCAATCCATTTGTGTATTTTGTTCACTGGACAATAAGCAGTTCGCATGACAAAAGATTCCTGGTAAATCCTAAATAGGATATTTTTCATCGCTGTTTTTATTATTCCAATGAGTTCGCAGGGCCATTGCCTCAATCTAGGATAATGTATCTCAGTCACGCTTTGATTATGACTGTTCTCGACCGTTCATATGAATAGCACGCTGGTCTTGACGTAACGTACGTGTCTTGCATTCGCACGGGGAGACTGCAGTATAGTCGGGTAACAAAAACGTAGACCTATTACTGTCTAAGTATTTGTATATTATTTCTCTAGTCACGTTTCATTTGTTTATCAAGTAAACAAAACTCCAATAATCAATACATAACTCAATGCTTGGTATAGTCATTGCTGGGACCGCACGCTGAATCATCAAATGTTATTGCCAGTAATATATAATATGTACATATACATTTGTTAGGAAATTACCAGCACGGTCTCAGTTGATCGTGCTGAATGAATACTACAGTACTACTCCTTAGTTTAATGCATATTCCAGGGTGGGAAAGCACCGCCATGTGGTCAAGTCCAATTGTTAAACAAAACAATTGATTGCATAAACACATTACACGAACCAGAAAAAAAAAACAATTTCACTCTAATTCATGCTTCAACCGAGAGAAATAATGTTTATGGTTGGCTATCCAGGCCAAAACCCTGAAAGTGGTCACCCTTTATTACTTATGAGTGATCATTCAAAGGTAATTATGGGTTATCACTCAAGAGTAATTTTGCGTGATCACGCAGAAGTAACGTTCCATTTCCGGTGTGAATGTACAATAAGAAGGCTAATTTCATGTTCTGCATTTATGGATGACCACCAATTCTACAATGCCAGATCGACTTCGGGGAGTTTATGCTAAACAGCAAGGAAGTTAGACATCTGATTGGCTCTAGCTCATGACCAACACACGTCTGTAATTAGCTGGATTCAGTAACAGATTCGAACCGTATTGTGAAACAGGAGAAGTCGGCCCGTGTCTTGTTAGGTGAATAGTAATTAGTACGCCGGCTATAGTGCGTGTGGTATGTGACATTTAATCATTACAATCCTGTACTTCGTGGCAGACGTACGCTTCATATCAATATAATGTCGGATATATGTCGCAGCTCAGAAAGATTTTGCAGCTGACAAAACCAGACTGAAATACATTACTGTTAAACCGCCGAGTCATATCATTGATTCGTTTTTTTTCTCACAATAACTCAATGTGATCCCATCATATAACCCCCACAGCTAATCTAGAAACGGAATAGACTGGTGTTCAAATAAGTCATCAAACCCCGGATTATTGAAGAAAGGGAGCTGTCTGGTACGAGCGGACAAAGCCATAATTTTGCGTTGGAGATTTGTAGGAAGACAGATCGTGATAGTATCTAATACCCAACGGGATTTTCGTCGCAAATCTCTGCGCATACATATTGTGTGCGGTCTTTATTACAGTGGGAGCTATGAAAAGACCCATGATTATTTTCCTCTTATGTATGGCTTCTTTCCGGCGTTATCTCTGCCCTGATATACAAATCAACATTATGCCGATATGAATTGCTTACCTATTGTATGAGATATTCGTGTAAATAGAATTTAGACCTTCCGCCCGGCAATTCATTCTGCGCTAAGGCAATTACAAGTGCCCTTTTGTGTATCTGTATATAACCGCTATATATCTTTATTTGTACGCCGTGCCACCGGCGATAAATATCATGAGGACGGAAATATAAAAAATATATATGGAACCCAACTGATGATAAAAGTGATTGAGACGATTGCGGAAGATAATGGTTAGAATCTCCATGGTGACGCGAGGACAGTTGCTCCGCGTGAATCCATCTTCACTGACACCACGGATATAGCTGCCCGACATAATAAACAGCAATGTAAGTTAGAATATTGCTCGCTTTCGATAGGTTAAGTTTGCGCACGAAATGGTTGCTAAGGTTACCTTAAACCGAAGCGCTTCGGGCCATCAGACATATGCTATATGAATAACCTGAGCTTATGGCCATGAAGGTAATCTGTTCTATTTATTTTATTTTTCCATATTGCTGGAATGCTGTTTCTCTTATTTAGTTTCTCATGTGGCATCATTTTTTGAAGAGACGTCTGCAATGGAATGACATTTCCGCCCGTGTTAATGGATTTCGTTTTCGTTTTAGTTTGGAACACGAATTCAACGTCGCCAAACTCGACAAGGCCTGAACATGATCAGCAATTACTTCCCCATATAATAACAATTCACGAAGAATTTTTATAACGGAGAAATTATCAAGATGCGTGGATGTTACGTAAGTACTTTCTTTTCTTACATCGCGTGCTCTTTGCTATGACACTCATGGATAAACCATATAGGTTTATACAGCATCGAGAATTAATCAACTTTCTCCACAATAGCGTTTCAATGTGTATTAAAAATATAGATTAGATTCTGTACGACAGGTGGCATAGTTTGCCTGCTGCAATGTTGGTGGAAACAAGATTTTAACTGCCTGGGAATAGATATATCACGTTTACAGCGTGTAGCATTTACGACCATATGGCGCTATTAGGGACGACCACCCGGCCAGGTATTCACTGGGGGAAATGGATGATTGAGTATCCGCAGCGTAAGATACCGGATATCAATTTATTATCTTTTTCTAAAATTAAGGATGAATCTTGTCTTGTCAGTCATTTATCATTCACGAACATCTCATTTTAATTACACAACACTCGAAGTTCGTTGCTTATTAATGTTGATTGTGTGCAAGTGCATCTCAAATATCGATATTTCTCATGACAGTTATAAAAATGTGTTATTGGACAGTTTGAAAACGAATTTTAATGAACTAATTAATTCGTAAGAAGATATTTTTTGTCATTTATAAAGTGATCGTTTACAAGTATTTTCGTTATTTGGGGATTACACTGTCTTAGTATAGCACAGATTCTAGTGCTGAAAATTGGTCGAGACCCATGCCAAATTCGAGCTATACTGATGAGACATCTCAGTATAGCACAGATTCTAGTGCTGAAAATTGGTCTAGACCCATGCCGATTTCGAGCTATGCTGATGAGCTTAGTATAGCACAGATACTAGTGATGAGAATTTGTCGAGACCCGTTCTGAATTCGAGCTATACTGATGAGACAGTGTAATCTCAATATAACGAAATACTGTTATACGATCACTTTTTAGATGACAAAAATATCTTCTTATGTATTCAGCTACTCTGGTGGTCGCTGGTTCGAATTCGACATAGGACTTGACCAGTTTTCAGCGCTAGAATCTTTGTTATAGTAAGATAGTATAATCCCAAAATAACGAAAATACTGTTAAATAATTCACGCTTCAGAAACTGTGATAAACGAACCAGCTCGGAATTGATATTGATGTGTGTTTCGTACATGCGATTTTGATTGCGACAGCGATGGCTGAAGGTGTATTTGCTGATCTAAGGACCTCGCAAACAGTTTATTATAGCACAGACTAGAAAATTAAATAAAATAAAGCACTAACCATATGTGGTATAAGCCGGGGAAATTTGCCTATACCCTATTATAGTATAATGGAATACATATATACCTAGTGTGTAATAAAGCTGTAGCGATTTATTGCTTTATTTTTCTAGAATATGAGATTAATAAATCATCATAATACGAGTGCCTAAGATCTGAGTCAATTCACATCTAGGTTGACGTGTACTTCAAACTTCTGGTCATGTTAACATTAAGTATAAATCCGAGGATAGTCGGAAAGAGCACGATAATATTTGCATTCAAGTTTTAAACTGCTTCAATGGAAACGTGGTGAAATATACATTAGTTATATGGATTCGGTACTAACGGCCACTGGGGCGAACTCCCCACAGTCATAGAAAAACGTGATATTGAAGATGGGGTGGTAAGATCCACCCAACCGACCCCACTCCCGCCCCACCTCCTATTGTAACATTGGGCAAATGTGGCTCTGACCAGGCAACAGGTTTAAAGTGACGACAATATCACCAAAACTGTACCTGGCTTATTTCCTAATTGAATTTAGTCTTTCGTCTTCCTACAGGAAATACATTATTTCAAGAGCAAGTTTATAAACTTCCTGACCAGGGTTGTCCGTCGGGATTTCAAGCTGTGCGCGTTTGTACATACGAATTGACGATTTTGCCTTTTTCTCTCTCAACTGAAAGCAGTGCTCAGACTCCGCAAATCGTCCCCCGGCGAAGCATGTTATCGCGCAGTGAATTGTAATAACATTTGCCGTTGAATAGAACAAATACTATACCTGCCAACCATAAAACCGGCCTTTCATTATTCGTTGCAACAGAGATTGGACAGCGATTACATCTTGGGGCTAACGGATCGGGACTTTTATCCTATTTGTCAGTCTGAAGCCTAGAAGGTGGGTTAATTTCATCAGATCACTCTGATACTAGGTATGAGTGTGTATCATCCAGTCGCTGGGAAGGTTGGAAAAATTCCCCAATCTCTCTCCATCTCTCATGTCAGGTTTATCAAGCTAGGGCTCCCCTTCTGATTTGCATCCGATTTTAGCCGAGATCAAATGTATCCTTTCGAAATAAGTATTCTATTATCACTTCTACACCTTGTGCAGGTATTCATTGTCATCTTCGAGAATTATCTTGTTGTCTCAACTCACAACATTGCATGGAATCTTCCAAATTATGGCCAAACATTGAATAATTTAACTGGCGATACCCAATTTACTCACCTTATCGGTGGTGCATTGCACTTCTTTATCAAACAATTGCGGAACATGCTTAAGTAATAATCAACAGACCACCGAAGGGCAATGCTAACAAAAGTGTACCTGGTTGATTCCCTAATTGACTTTCATCTTTCGGCAGGAAGTAGTTTATTTCAAGCGCAAAAAGTTGATAAACTTCTTAACAGGTGTTAACGGTGAAATTTCAAGCTGTGCGCGGGCTTGTGCAAACGAAGTGATGGCTTTGCTTTTTTATCTGCCAACTAAAGGTGGATAGTCCGCCGGCGAAGGATGTTATCTAGCAGTGAATTAAAATAAATTTTGCAGTTGGATAGAACAAATACCCTACTTTTCAACCAAATACCGGCCTTTGAATATTCGTTGCGACGAAGGCGGGAAATAATCGAGAACTCTCTGGACTCGAGCAGAGATTAAGTTTAGGGGATCGGGACTTTTTTCCTATTTGGTAGCCTGGAGCCAGCAGCTATCTGTGATAACTAAGCGCGAGCATTTATTGTCAATCTTAATGCGAAGAATGGGATCTGTTAAATACGACTGACATTCGCGACGATAGCGCAGACAAAATCCCTTAGTCTCATTCAAATTGGAGTAATTCTAAGAGCGATTTAGAGGTAGCTTCTTAATTCTTCGTGATGAGATTTTGAGAGGATGTCGGTTTTATGCTCTTAGGGGCGAACCGATCATCACGATCCTTAGAGATTATTTTCAGGCAAAGGTTCCAAGTCTGCAAAATTACCATCTATGGCCATAGGAGAATAGTAAGCGTCAGATCCGACACTCAATATTCGGCCGTCGTCCATGAAAGAATTTCCGCGTCAATAATCGAAAAACCAATTTGGTTATGACAGCACCAATTCCAAATGTGTACGAAATAATAATAATAATGGAATCTCAAGATGGTGTTGTTTATGGGCTAGGTGTAACAGCTGATAGCGGCCACTCGCGTTCTCGCCCATGAATACAATAGATTCATAACGAGATAAAGCGAGGAAGAGAGAATGCGAAAATACCAGGGTGAGAACGCGAGAATGCGAGGCGAGAACGGAAGATTCCAAAGATTCAATTTAGGCCCGCGTTGGTTGGGATCACATACACGGCAGCACTATTTTTCGGAAAATTGTATTTTTTTTATCAATCAACAATTACATCGCCCATACCGAATAACAAAAAAAAATCATCAATCATGACAATGAAAATCATTCATGTAGACGAAATGTTTCGTTGTTTTACAATGGTGTATCACTTCTGTACCTTGTCTCCTGTTATACCCTTGCTCTAAAATTAAAATCCCAATGCTACTATATAGCACACGCTCCGCAACTTACAAATAATCGTTAAATCTTTCAGAGACGCAATAACCAAACAACAACAAAAAACTCTTGTAATTTTCTTGTAGTTGTTCATCATTATAACATACAATAAGGACCCATACCCTTCATTTCCACTCCTGCCCATAAAAGTGGTGATCATTTATTTCTTACAAAACCAACAGTAGCGCCGCGGACATACGGCCAAGTCTTCTTGTCCAGTTTTATTGTATACGTGTGAATGACTGAAATTTTCTACATATTCTCCGGTTGTCGAGTTTCTGTTATATTTGCTGACGGCTATCGGCCATACCCGTTTATAGTCGAATATAGAATGATATCGCTGCCTTTCGCAACCGGGAATTACAGCAGCATGGTTTTTCACGTTGAATATGCAGCATTATGTTGGAAAAGCGTCACCAAGTTAAGAAGGCAGCATGATGTTGAGAAATAGACTGATGTTTGGAAGAGAGCGTCATGTTTATAAGACAATATGCTATTGAGAAGGCGACATGGAATTAGGAAGGCAGCATGGAGTTGAGAACTCAGCACGAAATTGAGAAGGTACCATGATGTGGGAAGGCAGCATGAAGTTGAAAAGACAGCATATCCCTGGGAAGGCATCACGGTGTTGGAAAAATAAGAATGCCATTACATGGGGAAACATTCTAACTACTTAATTAAGTTATAATTAGTTCTAAACCTGATTGGGAAAAAAGATCAGAAAAAATGTTCTAATTCCAAACTCTGCCTATGATAGGACTTGTGTCAGAAAACTTTTAAGCAAGGCTTGATTAACATAAGCTTTCTATGCGCTGATAGACTACATCTTGTTGACGGCGTTGATCCCGAAAGAATGACGATGAGTAGGTGGTCTACTTATTTTCACATCATTTTGCGAGGAAGGATAACTTCACCGTTAGTTCATGAAGAAAACTGTCGTTTACTGGACTGGATGTATACCAGATGTCCAGTCTTGGATGAGTCTGGGTGCCTGTTGTATTCTGAGAGACGTTGTATTGTAGCAAGAATGCTGAGCTGTTATTGAAATATGATTTGGCTGGCTAGGCCAGGAACAGCATAATATGTTATCCAACGCAAGGGCCAGCCAAGTGTATGGTGAGAACATTCGATAGACTGTTAAATTGAATTAACCCTGTCGGACACTATGCCCTCATTCCCATCACCTATCGAGGAAAGAAAGGAATTAGATCCGAAACTATCTGGCTCATAGCGTACGGTACCATACTTATATATGCAATGCCTGTGGAATACAAGTATTTCTTGACATGTTTTTGGCCTTTTTCAAGAAGCTTATTTATTTTGTAAAAAATCGTGATTTTTTTCTGTTTGTTTCATTGTTAGAAAAGGCCAAGAAAGAAATCTCCCCTCCCCTCCCCATCCCTAAATTATGTGCTGAATCTTCATCACTTCAACCCCTCTTTACATGGCCCTCATTGCGAAGCGTCTTGGGTGCATTCAGGAGGGGTGTGCACATTAAATTGCGTTTTGGTGTTCTTCTTCCAATTTTGTGCATTTCTATTTTCTCAAAGTGAAGAGAGGAGACGCTGGTGAACATATGTATTCCATCCTTTTGTTTCGGTTGTTGTTCACGATTGCCTGAGAATCAATGGTAGGGCTGTCAGTGGCCCATCTCTTGATTTGGAATGGAAACGTTGAAGTGTTTTTTTTCTAGTTTTAATCTCACATCATCTAAAATGCTACTCAAGAGAAAAACTAAAACATATTTATCAAAACTCAACAGTGAAATGCTGGGAGGGCGGGGAGGGGTGGAGCATAGGGCCGGGGGCGTTAATATGAAACCGCTCTGACGCCAGCGGAGCATGCATTTGTCTTTATTTAACTTGTGGAAGACACAATTAATTAGTATGTGTATGAAGAGGCAGGGAGGTTAATCACTCCCCCCACGCCCCCTTCCCCTCCTCAAATTCCCTGGCAAGATTTAAGGAAATGCCACCTTGCTGCAGCTGTCACTGGCATCAGTTACTGGAAGCTTCGGTTTTCATGTGCTTTGAAAATGCCTAAGGAGCACGCATATAGCTATTAATCCCTGTCTGGCAGTTACAAAAGCTTTACAGATAAATTCACATACAGAAGATTTAATCATCTGTGTTTATCAGTATCCGCTCTTTGGGCTTTGATGGAATAATCTTCAGACTACGTATAAAGTATACTCGTTTACATGTGGAAAATCGCGTTTAATGACACTATAATCGAATCAGCGTTTCACCATATCTATGCGTCGACAGAAAAACAGGAAGCGTGCAAAATTAACTCGAGATTTGATAAAATTTATCCAGGGTTAATTAGGACCGTTCGTCACAACATCGTTTACTATCAGGCGTTCATCCGATATTAGACTTACGATATTAGACTGGTTTCGAGCTCCATAAAGTGCCTTCCTGGACTGTATCAATTCTGATTTTCCAGGGTTTAAACGGATCTCGGGAAGATATTGGCAATTAATAATAAGGCCAGCTTTATGTCTTCGTGGTACTTAAGCAAGCAGCTGGATTATTTCAATATCATTGAAATGTAATAAACCGTTCACGAATGAATATTTAATTAGAAGAAGAGAGAGTTTGTAGCAAGATTTCGTTCAATCAGCCGAAAGCCCTCCATTCATTCCGTATTGATATCAACTTAGAAAATCAATTCTCTTCTCCATTAACTCAGTCCTCAATCAATCGAATCCACCTAAAGTCGTCTTGGGTTTGATTAATTTGTCCACATAGTTATGAAGTACCAAATTACGAGGTGCTTTATTGTTTCGCTTAAACCCGTTGGAATGCAAATAATATTATATCCCGCTCGGCGCATTCAAATAGGACGGTCGAAATATGGCGGCCGCGAGGGCCCATCAGAAACGCTTTGTCACATACGTCAACAATTGTTGCCTGGAATCGCAAGAGCATATTGGTGATAATCATATTCTATAGTTTATAGAGGGATGAACGCCGAAATAATAGGCCTTACAGAAATTGCAAACACTCGCCCTGGACTCAAAATCGTCTACGTTTTATATTTTGTTACTCAAATTGAAATAAGGGAAGGGGATTGCATTCTGTAGTAATTTGGTGAAATTCAGTAATATAATTGTCCGCCTCGCTGAAGATCTCAGACGGAGTGTGCAGTGAGCTGTGACCTCACATGCACATTTCCGGGTAGTCAAGTTTCGTATCTTCCTATGTTATAACGTGCAGGCATGTTTAATGTTTTTTTAATTCAGTGAAATCACCCTACTTTTGGAAGAAAGGATAATTATTCTTGTCCAGATGAATATTTTGGCAACATTATGTTGTCAGACATCGCTCGTTAGATATATTGCTCCACGTTAGAGCATAGGGAGACCCAGCATTGAAGGGAAGGCAACGACCGGGTCACGCCTCATTGGACAGTCAAGACTCGTGCAATACCAAAATCCAAGCAGATTATGTGATTGCCACTTCCTGTTTGCCGATTTTGGCAACCAATTAATTCACAGAAATATCACTTCCGGTTGATCTTCTAGTCCCATTCTGCGACCTCTCGAGAAGTAAGAACCCAACTATTCCTAGAATATGCAACTTCGTACAACAACTCATATGATCCGAACTGTCATAGGTATATAATCTCACGAATTTTCTTCAGAATCCATGGTGTTCATTTTATCCACGAATCAGTCAGAACCAGCGCATCCAAACTGTTCTACGTGATTACGTTATCCTTCGTAGCTGGAACATTTCCCATAATATGGGGTAAACGCGATGTCATAAATAAAAACTCCGGTGAAACATTTTGGCTTAAATTCAAATGGATTTGTGATCAATGGCGTTTCGGGAATATTTATAAATGTACAACCATTATTTGAAATTAACTGCTGTGCTAATGATTAAGAGAAATAGAGGGAAGACTGATCAAGGTTAGATGATATGGATATATATGTAAAGAAGATATAATGGGGGAATTACCGATGGCTATGCGTCATTGGTATGAGGGAGCATGTGTAGGGCGGTGTGGGGGAACGCGTTGCACGGCATACTCTGTATGCGGCCTGATCAACATTAGATGATATGGATACAGATGTAAAGAAGATATAATGGGGAATTACCGATGGCTATGCGTCATTGGTAGGAGGGAGCATGTGTAGGGCGGTGATTGTAATACGATGGAGTGCCCAATCAAACCAACCAACCAACCAAACAACCTAGGGAATTTCAAAGCTGGTGAGTAGAAGCGTCTCCGAAGATGAGAATTCTGCATATAATGCAGACCACCATGACATATTTATAACTAGTGAATGACTGGCCAATTACGGAGAAAAATCAAACATCCGGAACTGTCACCAAAGGTTTTCACGGAAGTCTATAATGCAATTTTCCCAGATTAATCCACAGATTGGGCTTACTGACTTCCCCCAGCCAACAAGTAAGGGCTGTAAAAACATTTATATTGACGAATTAAAGGTCAATGAAACCAGACTCGGTCAACGTCGACCAGGGTTTATGATCCGTGAATTGATTTTAATGTTCTCCACTTTGGACCTCAGACAGTCTAATTGGGTTCATGCTATAATAAATATAGAGGACGTTTCTCCATTCGCATACACCCTGAGAATTTAGACGTTTGTGAGGAAATATAATGAAGTGGAACGTACGCCCCAGGAATAAAACGCAAAAATATAGCCAAAAGTTGCAAAATCAGGATAGCACCGGTTGATATGAAGGTCATCTCGTACTCATTATTACAAAATTCATGATTGCCATAACAGACGAGAAGCATTTGCCAGTTTTTGTGCAACGTCTGTCAAATTGTAAAAACATTGTCCATTTGTGATCGTTTGTGGCCATTTATGATTTTCAGAGCCACTAACGTCTTAAAACTCGGAAGTATGCCAACTTTTGAGCCCGATTAGTCATGCTGTCACGAAGAAAACGAATTTGAGTAATTAATTAGCAACATTGTTGCTGAAATTTGTAAAACAGGGCTATATCATCAAGCGCCTCCACTCGAAGTTTCTCTAATTTGGCGATACATATCACATGCTGATAGCAAAATACAATCGTAGCGTGTAAGATCCTTAACGGTACGTTTCGTAACTTGTGTCTAATTCCTCTTAACCCTGGGCTATTGGCCGTATGATCGTATGTATTTCAAAATTCTCATCGTGTTTATATGAACAGGCAGATAGAAAGCGTGACTGAGATACATCATACTCTAGATAACGACTTCACAACGTACATCATATGGATTAAGAATACAGATCAGCGATACGGATTTGATATCATTGGAACATCATGATTTCTTGCTGGTATCATTGAAAACTGTTGACCGCTTCTGTATTGCAGGAAATTAGCCGACGTTTATGTATACTAAGATTTATCCTTTTAATTTGGTGCTAATGTTATCATATGAATTAGTTCTTTGGCTTATGGAAGTGGAAATACATTAATGGACGAAGACTGAATATTGAATGACGGACTAGACGCTTGTATTGTAACCATTATAACCGCTAAACATTCGATCAGAAAATTGTACAACAAAGTCATACATACACGATATAGGGTATATTTTCTGGATGATTATTGGGTGATAGATGGAATTTAGATTTTCAGTTAAAAGCGCCGTCTGGTGGTGTGTCCTTGAAAACAGAAGTGATTCTATTTACTGCAGAGCAACCGATGTGGCGTAGCGTTATCGAATGAAATATATATATATGTATGCTCATAGCAACATCATTCTCAATAACGACTCGACAACCAAAGTCTATGGAATACGAATGCAGAGGCAGACATGGTACCTCTCTCAGTCACATTATACTGACACCGAGCGAACCAGTCCTTGTTCTATCCTCTTAATTCTGAGAGTTGGCGAGGAAGCAATAAGTTCCATTGGTAGGACCCGGCCTGGGATTGAATCCAGTACCAATCGCTTACGAAGCCAACGCTCTAGCCATTAGGCCAACGCTCTAGCCGTTAGGCCACCGCAGTGCGGTGATAATCAAAAGTCATATTTCGTATGATAGTCAGCACTAATTTCAAATGCTTATGAAATAAAAATAATAATAAACACAACGGTTTGCAATGATGTCAACAAGACAGTTTATAACCCTCGGGCAATTTGAGTATACTCAGAGCTAAGAATTCGGTCATGCTCTACCAAAACCTCAGTGCAAAATTTTTCCTCTCAGTCCACCCTACTAGATCACATGTTTGTTAATCTTGTTCTAAAAATACATTGATGATATTATACAATGCATGATTGCTGGGTGTAGACAATGGGCTAATTTTTTAAATAAAATCAGAATCACTGACCAAGTCCAGAAATCGTTTATCCAGAGTATTTATCTCCGTCACGCTTTGATCTGTGCCTTTGATTTCATCTGAACATCATGGGGATTTACAACACATTATAATAAATGTCCCCTAGCCCCGAGGTAAGCAAATTATACACAAGTTACGAAACGTAGCACCAGAGATGAAGCACACTAGGATCGTATTTTTCCGTCAGAGTACGATATCAATCACAGAATATGAGAAACTTTGAATAGAGACGTTTGGTTGTATAGCCCAGTTTGGCAACTTTGTGACTAATACTATGTTTGAGTCATTGAAATCGTCACATTAGGCGCACGATCTAGCAAATGCCATCAGGCGAGATATATATATACGCCGTATTAAGGTCTTCAAGAACATTGCTATCCAGAAATGGGTAGTTGACTGTCAAAATTGTAATCGTCACGCTTGTACATTCGACATGAGAGAAAACCCTGATCAATTCTATAAAGGTATTGGGCCAGATATGATGTTCCATCTGGGTTATCAGTAGTTACCTACCAATCCAGTGAAGGGGGATACGTATCCTTTCAAACATCGCTTATATAGACCTTGGAATTGTTATCTTTTGAAAATGTCTGCATGTAGGTATTCATACGATAACAAATATGGATCTGCCAAAAGTGATGCACAATTTCTACTCATTGGGATACCTACACGCTGTTTGTGTATGGTATTGCCGAATTTCACAAGTATATTCTTAATAAGAAACTCAAACAATTCTATAAAGAAAGAAACATCCCAAGAATGAAATCGTTTACATGCAGTAGAACTGAAAAAAGACTTTTCCCGGCCTCTCGCCAGCTACGGTGTGTAATCCCGTTCAAATCGCACTTATCTTTGCGAAATAACAAAGTCATCAATTATAAAGAGATTCTCCGAAGAAATATTGACTACCGCGGCTTTTACAAATGTCTCTCCGCGAGAGGTCCCACGGGAATAGCGATAGCGCCTTCCGAGATGACAGTAATACCCCGCACCGGTCTAACTGGGCATACGTAAATCCATTTATTCAGGGATTTACAACGTCGGTTCTTCATCCTGTTAGGATAATCATTAATGGTGTCGCGTCCGAAGTATGTGGCCAGGTAGCGCAGATAGATGAGTTTCGTGCCAAAGACGCGTAAATCATTTACATAGGTCAACAGACGCACACCAACAGATCTGAATCGATCGATCTTCGAAGAATTTTTGATAAAGCAAGACTTAGACTCATTCGATTAGTCATTTTCACGCTTTCCTGCTCCCTTCCAAGTCTTTTTAGCAATCCTGAATTAAAAATTGTTACATCCCAAATGTATCACTCGGGAGAGTTTGTCGGTGTGTAGTAATATTCCAGTGGGACCTGCATATGGCGTATACATATCTCGCTTAGTAGCATTTGCTAGATCCTGTGTTAAATGTGATGATTTTAATCAACGTCACAAAACATTGTTGCAGAAACTTATAAAACAGGGCTATTCCATCAAGCGCCTTCACTCAAAGTTTCTCAAATTTGGCGATACATATCGCATGCTGATAGCAAAATACGAACGTAGCGTGCAAGATCTATGGCGCTACGTTTCGTAACTTGTGTCTAATTCCGCTTAACCCGGGGCTAGGGGGCCGTATGAACCCATGTACTTCAAGATCCTCATGGTACTCATATGAACAGTCACAATCAAAGCGTGGCTGAGGTACATCATTTTTAGATGACGACTCTATAACGAATATTATGGATTAAGAATACTGATCAGCGATACGGATTTGATATTTTGGAACATCATGATGTCTTGCCGGCATCATTGAAAACTGTTGACCGCTTCTCTCTTGCAGGAAACAAGCCTATGTTTATGTATACTTTTGTCTTTTTGAATTTGGTGCTAATACTTTTATATGGAAATGGAATAGGTCTTTGGATTATGGACGCGGATATTCTCTAATGGACGACGGCTGGATTATGAATGACGGACTAGACGCTTGTAATTCACTCGCCATAAATCAGTGTCGAGATTATAATTTCGATAATGATATTTTACAAACGTATCCCAAGAGTTCCAAGTTAAACGAGCTGGAGGTGAATAAGACACTTCTGCCTGGGAGATATTTGACATTCAGGTTTTCAACTGATGTCGGAGAAATGCCGCCGTTAGCTACATTTACACATTAAATATACAGCGGTTGTCAGTATTATGATGTCATCAATAAAAAACCTTTTATTGACCTTTTCTGTCTTGCTAGACTGGTCAGTCCCAGGAAAGAAGAGTTAAACTCTGAAAAATATCCAGGGATTGATCCTCATCCTTGCCAGGCCTCCGGGGGTGGGGGGGGGGGGATCATTATGGCTTCCCTACCATGCCTACCTAAATTTGTACCCTATCTTTGGAAGGACAAAAACTTGAGAGCTGTTACTTCGTGACTTTGTAGCCTATCATATTTGGGTTATTGTGAGCCTATTTGCATAACCCTTGAGCAGAAGATCATGGGGAAATTCTAAAAATGGCGATCGTGTGGGGTACCAGAAAAGTGATGTTTTCGTCATTTTTCTTCAAAATTCATGCTTTTCTGCGAGGAAAATTGGGCAAAAGCAATTGTATTTTACATTAGATTAATACTTTCTAAATTGTCATGCAGGGTTTGAGAAGAAAACAAACACATCAATGAAAAATTCGAAAAATCTGACCGATAAATCGTATGCGTTTTCAGAAAATGACGTCACTATGACGTCATCATGGCAGCTGTCTTGGATTTTCTTGCATGTACTAGTAGAGGTTGACTGACGGGTATATTGTGGTAAGTTTCAGCCCAATAGCTCATGTGGTAAGAAAATATTTAAGGGGGCCGAAATCTCCTGCCGAAACGAGGTGAAGAGTTTTTCTATAATTTACGGTTTGTTACATTTATTTTGGTTGCAGAATGCTCGAAATACGTTGCTGTCACTTTAGTTTTGCTTACTTCAGGTGGTTATGCCCTAAAATACTTTCTGAAAATATCTTAGTTTTACTCCGTCGAAGGTTTCTCAACTTGAAGAAGCCCCACTGTGCGGTGAATACGGAGGCGTTTGTTTCTCGCCTCAGTATTACAGCATCTTGGTCGGATGACATGGCAGAAGGAGAGACAACCGTTGGAGGTAGATAAAGCATAGGGGTTATGTATCGAGATCTCAAATTTCTTAACCCACTGCTAAAACGACCTTCCACCAGCTGCCACCGAAACTCTCGTTTCGAGGGCCTGTGCTAGAAACTAGCTTGCGTTTAATATACATGTATATATTTATTTCACGCCTCCTTCGATTTTGGTGCCGATAGTAGTATTGTATGGAATGTCTATCTATTATGGAGGTGGGAATTATTAATGGACGACAGCAGGTTACTGAATGTCGGATACGATGACACGTATTCGACTGGTTCCATCAAGTGGATTGACAAATACCATTTTCAAAATAAATTGATAATCGTTTCTGGAATTCGTATTATATCTCAACCAGTTTTGTCTTTGCAGCTGCAATAAAAGCGCGACTGAGATACTGGGGCTACGTCCGAGATTCCTCGGTATTTTCGAGTCTGAATGTTGGGTGTCGACGAACTCTTTCCTGTAGAGTTATATGGTTGCTTTTTAGTCGCCATACGTCGTCAATTTTTCCCATCTCTTGCATATCGCTCCAATTTGCATCATAGTTTCTAAATGAACTGTAATAAAAGCACGGCTGAGATAACAAGGCTACGTCCTAGAATCATCCGTAATCTAGTCTGAATATGAGGTGCAGAGAGAGGCTATCCTGTGGAGTCACATGGTTAGTTGCCAGACGTCGTCAGCTTTCCCCACCTCTCACTAATTTCATTGAGATCATGATGAGCTCGTGCTGAAAATACTTCATGAGCTTAGACATAGCATGAGAATGTTAAGAGCATAAGATGGTTCAGATTGATAGCTGATATTTAATGCTCAAACAACCCCGGATCACAAAATAATGTAATGACATATCACTAAATGTCGTGAACTTTGAACTGAGGTATTTCAGTTTTGCAGCGTGGGATGAAATCGCCAATGTTTTCACTTTGGGCAAAAGATGTACTTGTATATATCGGATGGAGATGGCCCTTCTACTATCCCAAAAAGAAGAGCCGATACAGTAAAATTAAAATTTATTCTTTCTGCATGCGCTCATCTCATTTTCTTTGGTAGATCCACATTTGACGTTCAATCCAGGTGGGTTCAGTGTGTCTTTTCTTACTAATTATCCAAAAAAGAGGCCGTATCTCACAAAGTCTGCTTGGTTAAAAAAAATATTTCTGAAAATCCAATTCATTTGGTCGTCTAGATTCATAGGCCTGTCTACACAAGGTCGATTTGTAACATCTGGTCTTTTGGTTTTTTACTTCGATAGATGAAAATCCGGGCCATAACACGCCATGGGATTTTAGCCATTGAGTGAAACGACATTTTGGCACCATTCTCACAAGTTCGAAGGCATTAGCAAATAATTAGGCATAATACGCGACATTTTATTTCTAATGGTATCACTGGTATTGGTTTAGTGCATGACGTGAACGATTGGCCTCACTGATAGAGTTTGAATTCTCATTCGGTGAAAGAGCTCTTTCTATATGATGTATACAAGTAAAGTAAAATATGTTAGCTAAATATATTTTTAAAAAACATCGTAAGTAGACGTTCTCTTGATCTGAAACCTCAGATCCTCAGATGGTAACCGTATAATTCTGCTTTTCCCGCAGACCATATTCAACATTCATGATGGAATATATATACGAACGTTCTCCAAGTCTACACTCGCACA
>JAVTVY010013079.1:0-55193 GCA_036873755.1 Hanleya hanleyi | reverse complement strand
TCGGGTGTTATTGAGAGAAATCGATTTGTTGTATAAGTTTTAATGTATGTACATGTTTTTAGTGTGTTGTGTTGATTACTTCTGGATTGCTGGGTTATTGACTTGTTTTTGTTGAAATACTTGTGTTTTTGGTTGATCGTCGCTATATAGCTGAAATATTGATGAACGCGATGTTAAACCTCTAACTCTCTCTCTCTCTCTCTTTCTCTTTCTTCTCTTTCTCTCTCTCTCTCTCTGACCCTCTATCTGTGCTTATGCGAGAAAGCTGTATCAAATAACAAACTTTACGAGTTTAAACTAAAGTAGGATATACTCATCTGAGCAGCCAGAAACGCTTCGATCCACATGGGATTTCTCGACTCTGTATACTGCAATCCCTCATCAGGACCTCATAGGCCGTCTAAGTTCATTAATAGTATCTGTGACCTGCATAATACATTTGTAAATAATTGTTTGGAACATTGGGAAAAAAGTCGCTAGGGGAGTGGGAGTGAAAATGCTTCTCGACTGTCCACATATTTCTCTGAACTTCCCTTATTTATCATCACGGAAGAACAATTTCCATATTTTCCACAGTTGAGCTGGTTTCCAGCTGTCACCAACTGTCAGCCCGGCGTGGCCGGAAAGCGATCCCAAATAAGGCCTCGTTCCGAGATACACAACACTAAATTGGAACTATTGCGTCATCTGTTTATCCATTAGTCAGTCGTGCAAACTTATACGGCTGAAAATCATTCCCAATCCTCATTTCAGCAAAGTATACAACATACCACCTCTCAGAAGAATACGTCAAGCCGTTCTGATTTTATCCCCGCCTTATTCCTATTAATATTCTCATAGTTAAAACATTGCGTCGACGTAGGTATTGTTTCTAATGGGATAATTTCTATATTATCTTCGACCATTGCGAACTGAGCGGATGCGCTGTTTCATTGCTAATGTCTGCTTTCAGTGATTCAATTTACGTTGTGCCATTATGAATTTCTCCGTTGTACATCAGGGTGCACTTTCCAAGTCTTCGATTGGTCAAATAGCTTATAGCTTAGAAATATTATTATTTTTAATAATTCTGGAAGTTACATATTCTGTACATCTTTTCAAGCAAACCATGTATGACGATCATAATGCATACAGTCTGTGCTGTTCCTGGATATGTCATGATATACAGTAGTTTTGTGGGTTCCGAATCACGGTGAGTTGCGGACCACTTTCCTAATGAACGCCTTGTATTCCTTGCAATAAAGCATCTATGTAAATCTTTTCTAGTTTCATTGGAACGTCTGTTTCTGTGGACTCAAATAAATGCCAAACAACCGACTTGCGCTGTTTGTTTCTCGGTCAGTTCGGCAAGGTAATAACTCTGGTACTTCGCAATGGCGAATTCACGGTTGATCAAAAAACGCGTGTGCTTTCTTCAGTGTTAAATCTACGGTAAATAAGGTGGGTTTAGTGGTAATTTCAGTACTTATTAATGGTCAAAAAAAATATCATGATTTGCGATAACACTTAATTCACCAGCATTATAACAATGCCGCTGTAGAGATGTCAATTCCGGATGAACGAAATACGCACCGTTTATTCCGTGTGATTACCTAATCGAAAATTATGATATTGAAGATGACAAAGTTATTGCTTTATAATAATTTTAAGTCACAGAACGGAATGGTTTTCAGCCCCGCCCCCCTCTCCCCGCACACACAGGCCAAAGATTTCAAAATTTTCATCATTTGTATTCATTATTAAAATTGAGAACATATGAAAATATGAGAATGTGTCCTTTCCTCTTTGTTCTTTCGTCCAAATAATCAGATGCTAAATGGATGCCCGATGTCCATTTAGAGAGGTCGTATATTGTAATCTTGAAGTTGCACGTAGAATTAATTCTGCTGGTTTCCGATGGAAACGAGGGTGTAACTTTCTTAAATTTGAATTTGAATTCCATGCAATATTAGGAAGGAATCCATATCAAGTCCCATGAGGAAACATTTTCGACAGGTTTCTATTGAACCAGGTCTGTTAGGTTCAATCTCAAAATGAATGGTTTCGTCCTCGTACAAATAACGAAATACCGAAATCCTGAGACAATTAATTTAATTAGTGAGGATAATTGTCGTATATGGCATGATCAGACAGATCAGGCCGTCGTTGTCTATGAAGAATTTCCGCCTCAGTAATGGCAATCCAACCAAATCCAGGCATGTTATACATCATTTTTCGCCCATGAATGATAAATTACCACTCAGGCTGATAAAAAAATTATATTCTCAGTGGCTGTAACGACCGCTAGATGGCGTGATCCGCTTCTCACCAAAGCAATTCGCAACTGCCCGTGCTGGTGCAATGATTTGATTTGATTTTTTTGTACATACAATTATCGATGACAGATTTTCGTAGAAAATAAGACCAAGAATCACTCTCAACTCTTTAACAAAACCAGCACCAACAGTCTAGATGAAAAAAAAATGATTCGGAACTCCCCTATTAACTGTATGAGGTAGAGGTTTATATCATCAAACAGAGTAGAAATTCTCTGTAAACTTTGGAGATTCTCCCATCTTGTATGATACAATTCTCATAACTATATTTTCACCATAAACTGCAGTAAAATTTTATGTACATCATTTGAGGACTTTATCTTCAGGGACAGAGGAAGTAGGGGACAGGGGACAGTAGCTCTATTGTTCCTGGGTTTGGTCACCATTGTAGATGTATATGATAGAAGACAAAGTAATCCTTATACATCATACATGTCAATTATCTGCCGGGGGAAATAGTGTATGATTGAAGCAACAGTTTTATATTTTCTACAATTGTTTTTCCCAGGAACTTGTGCTTGACATTATAAAGAGGTGCACAGTCTAGTTACTTTCTTCAGTGAAAAATATGTGTGACATCAAATACTAGGGCTATACTTTCTATATATTTGATGTTTTCCCCCGCAGTAAGGACAGTGATCTAACACAACATGCTATAAGTTTATGCGACTGTGTTATAAAAGTACGTATCTCTTTACCTATATTTTAGGCCATGCTGTATTATTATCACAATTACTTGGCACACGTACTCGCATACTTTCATATATTCTGGTTATTTTTTCCGGAAGAAATTTTATATATTTTATATTTAAATACTATATTTTGGATGCAATGCAGTCATACTGTGTAAGAGAATTGCCCAAATGATTACGCCCATAATACATTGTAGGCCTACTAGTTACTTTTTACTGTACCTGTTACATATATTGTTCTTGTAATATTCTTTATCACATTTCAGAGTGAATTGTAGGGTTTTGATTGGTTAATTACCCTAGTGTATCAGACCGTATTGCAAGTCTCCGTTGGTATACCAATTCAGATTTCTCGTATACCAATGATGTCGAACACGCGCGTGCCCATATACCAACGCAGCCAAGGGCGCACATGCAACACCAGCAGGCAAAGACTGTTTCAGGCGAATTTGTCAGCGCGAGTTTGTATGGGCGAGTTCCGCCACTGGGATAAGTTGTGTGCGGCAAATTGCGTATTTGCGGATGAAGATAAGAAATAAATTATCATCGAAAGCTGTACATGCCACATAAACAGGAACGTCAGAATGTCAGCTAAGTATTTTATCCAGTTCATTGTTCATCGCAGAACAGATCGGAAACGAATCAATGCTGCCTGTCCTACTCACGATGTTTTACGTTGTTCAACGTTGAGTTACATTTCTGGGTTTTTTTCGTTTGGGTTGGTGGTATATGTTAAACCAACCAGCCAAATAGCTCTTCAATGTGATAAATTCGTTATACCATGCTTTTGCTTGGGTATACAGGCTTGTATTTCGTCTCGAAGATAAATGTTTATCTTCTTGACGAAATACCAGCCAGAATACCCACACAAAAGCATGGTTTAACTTATATTATTATACCTCATGTAAATTCGTAATGTTTTCATTGGTTGACAGCCTGTCACGTGTCATTCTACAAATCGTGATGTTCAGTGATTATGCAGTCATATCTTGCCTTACCGTTGAATAAATGTCATGTACCACGGCAGAGCGTTGGACATGACATTTGGTACCAGACCACTATTAAAAATAGTGCCGATCCGTTAACCCCCTTTAGGCAACCTCTGCCAGAGAAGTGAATTGTTTTCAATATTTTTTCTAGTCTCTGTTGCGAGGAATAATTGAAGGCCAGTGATGGGTGATTGGAGTATGATATGTGTTTGGTTCCACTGTGAGTTTGATTTTAACTCAAGGCCTAATAAGGAGTTGCTGAGAGGGACTATTTGGCTGCCTGTGCACCGCTTTCTGAAAGCAGAGAAAAAAGCCAAAATTGTGACGTAATTTGTACGAGCGCGCATAACTCAAAATTTCGATGGGCGACCCCCGTCAAGAAGCCTGCCCGGTTGTAGCACTTGAATAAAGGTACGTCTTGCCGAAATATGGGAGTCTAGACTTAATTAATCAATCGGGGAGATGCAATTACGTTAGCAGCTTTTAACATTGTCGTCAATGTAAATTTTAATAGTGGTCTGGACCCATTTATTCCACGGCGACATCTGTCTGACCAAGCTAGAGTTGCCTCCCATAGCGCGCGCGCCAACATACTCCCCGAAACGAAGATTGATGTGTATATGTCGGCCTGACGTGGATACGTCGGCCCGTTGGTGATAGAAATTGGTGAATGTGATTTGATAATTGAATGAAATAAATTTGACGTCTTTTGGAAAGGTACGTAAGATCACCGATAACGTTACTCTTCCAAATTATGCGATTGAGTCGACAAACAAGCCGAGGTCGAACAGTTGATCTTGACACGGCGTTTTGAAATCAACAACGGTCCGCGCAGTGTTGAACACGATATGTTTATTTCACCGTACGGTCCTCATTCACATGATTATAAAGTCCCATTTTATTCAATATGTATAATAAAACAACTATTGCGTGTTATAGAGTGGGACATCACGATTTGTCAGCTCTCGACAAGTGATGTACAACTCGCGCTGCGCGCTCGTTGTACATCACTTGTCTCGAGCTGACAAATCGTGATGTCCCACTCTATAACATGCATTAATTGTATATTATCCAACGATAACGAGTACATGGTACATTGTACACAAGTCACATCACACGTTAATTTTATTAATATATATTTTTTTCTGTAGGTGTTTTAGAGTAACGTGTATCTTATGTTCGCCTGCTCACCCAATAGCATATGTTCCGATATACTGTATAGAAGATATACAGTGAAGTAAATACAGGGTACTACTACATGGTGTATTTACTTGTTCTTTGTGTGAATTTTTGTATCATAGTATAATAAAATACATATGTTAGGTCCACTTATTACAGTATAGAAACTGTCGAAATTAGCTATGTAACGCCGAGAGTGAACATGTCGAGGTACAAGACAATTTTCTGTTTATTTATTTTTCTTCTTCATGTTTTTCGATTCACTATCCCTGTATGCAGTACATTATTAAAGACAGCAACTACCTGAAACGAGCTTTCAGCGGCATTTTGTCCCTTTTTGAATTTAGTTATAATACCACTAATCTCGTAAATTATCACCAACCCTGCCATGATGGCGTGTGAACTGTCAATGGACGTTCGAGGGCTGCGCTCAGACAGACACAAACGGAACGAAGTTTTTCACTGGTTGAAGCACTCGATATATTATCTTCAGGAGACCCATAGTTCTTGCCTAACCCAATCAACATGGTGTGGTGAGTGGGGATACACATTGCTGCATAAAGCCACGGTAAAAACAACATTGAATTTTCTATTTACAAACAAACACTAGATAACAACGGTAGATACATTATTTTGGATATTAGTATTGAAAATACAAGGCTTACGTTAGTCAACCTATAACGGCCCAAATTCCGATAACCCAAACTTCTTCACGAAAAAATACAACTGAAAATGAATCTATCGTTTCACGTGCATGGTGATGTGGATATTTTGCCTGAGCGTAGCCCTCGGACTTTCATCTAGATGTCCAGGCACATAATCCACAAGCTAGATTGAAAGTGGAAGAGCTAAAAGACATTTGGAGAGATTATAATCCTACGCTGAGTAGATACACATGGAGGCAAAACTCGGCCGCAGGTGTTAAGCAAAGTAGGTTAGAATATTTTTCAGGTACAGAAGATATACAGTCTCGATCACAATGGTTGCTGCATTGGTAAAAAATTTCGAAACTTTACAGAACAATCCGATTCATTCTTCAGTATTTCTTTCGAGGTTGGTGAATCTCAGAAGGATTGCCTTTTTTCTTGAGCTTTGGTCGAAAATCTGTCTGTAATGGACCTCGAATAATGTACTACTTCAGAATAACTATCAATAATCTATGCAAATTCTTGCGAACGTCCGTGCGAATGAAAAGCATTTTTTCATTCTCTCGCAAAAGGAGCTTCAGATTGCTCTAGGAGAATAGTGTTAACATCCCTTGACATACGGCTGCTCGAATACGTTTTCTCTGAGGATTGAATCAGGAGATTTAGGAGGCCGGGGTCTGACCCCCAAACTAGTTTACTCACCAAAGTTTTCTCCGCACCGTGACAGCTTAACAACGTCACAGACCCTGATGAAAAGAGGAAGCGAGTACATGCGACTTGTACATAAGTTCAGTTTATCTCGACATCGTCGTCGTCGATGTCTTCTGTCGACCCCGTATCGACATTGTCTGGTAGCTGGTCCGTGCTTTCACCATGTTCTTGTCGTCGAATGTTTTTTTTTATATCAAATGAAGTTTTAACCCTATTTGGCCTGGGCTTTTGGGACCTGTCCAGGCCTGGAATAGGGTCCATTCCCGCCGCCCTAATTTTTTTTACCCTTTTAGCTAGAGGGCTGAAACTTACACACAACTACCCTTGGGTCAAGCTCTACCAGAAAATGTAAATATCCAACATGATTGCTTTCATGACGCGAAAGACAGTTGCCATAACATTTGGTTGATTCAAAATGCCGATCGCAATATGTTTCTTCTGATAATCTAATCTTACCTCTCAACAAAATGCCACCAGGACGCTTTTCAGGAATGCATACAGGGGAAACATAATTTGTTTGTCCATGGAACACCCGTTGGAGGCGTTGGATGTACAAGGGATGTTCACACGATACATTTGATTCGATTTCGAATCTATGATTAAAAAAAAAATTAAAATAGCCCAATTTTTTCGCAACAAAACTTTGTGTGTAGCATACCACAACGTTTTTCGCCAAAAAGTGACGTTTAACATAGATACTCAGCATACCAAGGAATATCGGCTGACCACAATGTGGTCGCAAACTTTTTTAATTCGAAAAGATTTACATCGACAGTTTTTTGGACATGAAATTGCTTTTCATTCGCATTGACGTTGTCACGAATTTGAATGGACTAACGATAGTTCATCTGAAATGGTATACTATTCGAATTCCAGTACAGGTATATTGTCGATCAAAGCTCAGGAAATCGGGTAATCCTTCGGAGATTCACGAACCGGCGATTCACCACAACTACACTGTTCTGTCAAACTTTCGATGTTTTTACCAATGCACCAACCATTGTGGTCGAGACCCTAACAGCCAACAGAGTGATATTGTATATCGTTCTGATCATTCTGCCGCATCACCTAAATGCACTTTCAACTTGGGCGAGGGTATTGAAAGCTAAAAACTCCCAGACCAAATTTTCTGTGCTATATCCGGAACTATAAAAAATTGAGATCTGTCATTCCGTAAGTTCGTAGGTTATCGTATTGGATCAATTTGAGCCTATTTGCATTTTTCCCTGAGCAGAGGATCATGGATACATTCAAAATGGCGGCCATGTTTGGTACTAGAAAAGTTATGGTTTCGTCATTTTTTTTACAAAATTTCTGCTTTTCCGAGGAAAAAGTGGGCAAAACCTATTTTATTTAACTTCAGATTAATATTTACTAATTTATCATAGAGTATTCGCGGAAAAATCACAAGAATAAAAATTTAAAAAAATCGACAAATAATTGCCTTTCATAAAATGACGTCACTGTGACGTCATCAAAGCGACCATCTTTGAGTTAAAGAAGGAATTGTGCAGAGAAAGAACAACTCTAAATGAAAGGAGGCAAAGATAACACTAGAACATATTATGTATTAAAAGGTGGAAAGAATAATAACGAAGACAAAAGCAAACTGGTGCGAATATGGGGAGAAACTTTTTGTCGGTTAGAAAGAGAAAAACGTTCGAACTTAAAATTAACAGAGGCGAATGAAATCTTGTCGGAAATAAAATCATTTCATTCTAGATTATATGCGAAAATAATAATATAAACACAGAAGACGAAGAAAGTTTTTTTTAGCTGAGACGGGTCTTTTACAATTAATGAGTGTTATGGAGTAGTGAAACAAATGAAAACCGGAAAATCACCTCTTTCGGACGACATACCAGCTGAATTCTATAACATTTTCTGGGTGAGTGTAAGTCCATTTCTCATAAGCTTTTTTTTTTATTCTATACACAAATACATGATGTACATCACAGAATAAAAAAAACACAGTTACGATAATATATACGTACAACACACACATTAGACAGATTATATACAAATACGGGTACATATTAACAAAATACGTCCTTAATCACTATTGGACAACGGTAAGTTCTATAAGGATATTTGCATTTACAGAGTTGTTTGTGTATCAAAATGATTCCCAATCATCATCCATTTTGTTTGAAACTTGTCAGATGAGGGAACTATACTTTTCGACTTGATAATTACTGCGAATTTTATTCTGAAGTGCTATCAAATTTAACTCGGAATTTTTGAATTTATTGCTGTAAATGTACTGTTTCGTTATTAACATAAGAGTATTCAGACATTTTTGCCCACCATCCCAAACACACACAATTCTTTCAGGAGTAATATTTACCTTTACATTGATACTCAAAAACCACTGCTTCACTTCATCCCAAAACTGCCGCACTTTAATACATCCAAACAATAAATGTTCAATCGTTTCTTTCTTGATCTTGCAATAGGAACATAAGTTGTCTGTTCGCTTCCCAATAGTATGTAAGTACGAGTTTGTACATAAACTCCTGTGTAGGATCTTATACTGCAGATTTCTTAATTTTGTGTATCCAGTGCTGGAGAATGTACTTTTATAAGTATTCGTCCAGTCAATTTTCCCATTTAGAATTTCTTCACATTTATTCGCCGATTTTACCACTAGCCCATCTTCCTTATTAAGTTCATCGTAGAAAAGTCTACAGCCTTTTGTTTATTTTATCAAAAGTTTTTTTTCCAAATCAAGAACTGGAGTATACAACATAACATCTTCATATTTTTGACGTATCTCAGTTTTCCATTTTCTATTAATATTTGAAACCACACGGATATAGTCTAAATAGGTTCCTCTGATATTGTATCTGCTTTTTATATCATGGAATGATAGAAAAGTACCATAGGGTCCGAGAATGTCACGAATGTACCTAATATTATTGTTGTACCAATGTTGGATAAAAAACGAAGGTTGTTCGCAGTTACTATTGAACCAAAGTGGTTCATTTACTATAGCATTTACTTCTCGTGGACTTAATTTTCGTCTCAAATGATACCAAGCACGGAATGCATCTCGCCAGAAAGGATTTGAGATATCTTTAAGTACATTTTTAAGGTAGTCATTCCTCAAATTCCATATATTTTGCAGGGTATTCGAGTCAATATTTACAAGATCTTTCCATTTTCTGGTATGTAGCAAAATTCTTCTTATCCAGGAGACTTTTAAACTATTAATAAAATTGGTAACGTTGACCATGCGGAGCCCCCCGTCGTTATAATTCTGCGTAATTATTTTTCGTTGTATTCTATCGCTCCCACCGTTTCAAATAAATTTAAAGAGAACTGTATTGAGTTCTTGGATGAAGTCGTCTAGTGGGTAAAAATAGATGAGTTAGTTTGGATAAGGCAGATGATTTTATGATTGTGACTTTTCCAAGTAGTGTTAAGTTCCTCATTTTCCATTTACTTAATTCTCTTTTCAATTCTTCTAACTTTGCCAAATAATTCATTTTCCAGATATCCACAAAGTTTGTTGAAGAAAACTCTACTCCGAGCATTTTGAAATCAGTCGCCCAGTCTAATTTTACATCTTGGCATAATCTTATTTTCGATCCTGTTAATGCACCGATCCATATTGCTTTAGTTTTGTCCACGTTTATTCTTAGTCCAGATAGTTTATGAAAGTGGTCTAAAATATTCAAGGTTCTCCTAAAGAGATAGTTCAGAACCATCAAGGGTTAGTTGGGTGTCATCCGCATACTGACTGAATCTCGTTTTCTTCAGTATCTAGCACCAGGTCATACACTAATCTGATCCTAATTTATCAATTTGTCCAGTACAGTTTTAATTCTATTAGAAATGCAAGACGATGCGAGTTTATAAATAACATTCAATAAAGTAATGGGTCTCCAGTTTTTCAGACAATTTCTGGGCTTTCCAGGTTTTGGGAGACATTTCTCATAAGCTTACTCAATCACGGATTCAAAACAGAATCTCTCTGTTTTTCAACAGCAGAGAATAATCAGTTGTATATCAAAGAAGGTAAAGACTGTCAACTAATCAGCAATTGGTGCCCATTATATCTCCTAAATGTAGATTACAAAATAAGTAGGGCCGCTATAGCAAACACATAACGTAAAGTTCTCCCATCAATTATAAGTGACTATTTTATATTAGAAAGAGGTTGTAGACAAGGCGATCCAACATCTCCGTATATTTTTATTTTAGTGGCAAAAGTTTTATCATTGGCTATAAAAGAAGATACAGATAAAAAGATTCCCCATTGATAATTCAGAATTCAATTTTTTGCAATATGTGGACGACACCACCCTTATCCAAGATGGGACAAAATAATCACTAGCTAGTGCTACGGATATCTTAAATGACTTCAGTAATTGTTCAGGCATAAGATTGAACATCGGAAAGTCTATCTATATTTGGATAGTAGCAAGAAAAGTTGTCAAGTTATGCCCACACTACAGGAACAACTGGGATCCGGGTGGCTTTAAACTCTGGTTTCACAAATATCTCAGTGTGATGATCAATCTAAATTACATCAGTAGGCTTGCTCCAATTAAGAAAATGTTAGGGAGTTGGCAACAGAAAATGCTCACCCCAGTCGAGAAGGTTAATATCATAAAATCTTTAGCATTGCCTGTATTAGTTTATCTATTAACTGTTCTACCCGATTCAAGCAAAAATGTAATGGGTGAATTTTAAAGGACAATTTGTAACATCATTTGGGGAGGAGAACGAATTACGTTGGTCTGTATTAGAGAAGAAGAATGTATTGATTTAATACACATCCTCACCTTCTCAGCTTAGTTTTTTCCTTTCATTTCAAACTGCTGGCCACCAAGTTTGGTTTGGTTATTAAGCCCTCGGAAATTTTGCCCCGACAAAAAGCTTTTTGGAAGGATGTTCTTACTGACTCGGCAAAAGGCATGTCACGTTTTAAACAAACTTGTAGAGTGTTCGATGTTTGGAAGCCTAATAGGGATCTTTAAGACAGTTTCCGACCTAACAAATGTCTGTCTGAGATTCTTTTTTTTTGTCTCGGTGAGAGAAGACGTGATTCATAATAATAATAATAATAATAATTTATTCGCCAATATACATTGTAGTATTATTACATCAATGGCAGTCTAGCATAAGTCATAAAACGAAAAGCGGACTTGCACTCCTAAATACAACACTTGGCGGGAATAAAACCAAAATAAATATATATATATTAAACTGTTACAGATGGTGAAACAATAAATACTTTTATCTGTAATGTAGCTTTTATATTAAAATTGCACCGGCTGTGATAATGGGTCAGTTGTCTATTAGGTATGACTTGAGTTTTGATTTAAATAGTGAAGTGGAATTTATGCTTTTGATTGATGAGGGGAGTTTGTTCCACTCGCGAGGTCCAGTAATTTTGAGCGTATAAAACGACAGGTTAGATCGATATATAGGTTAAGAGCTTGTCCCCTGGTCCCATGTTGATGTATGTCCCATTGTCTTGTAAAATATAATTTTAAAAGTACTGGTAGCTGATCAAAGTGATGAATGAATTTGTGAACTAATAGGAGGGATATATATTGATTTAGTTTTAGTAACTGCAATATTTTTAGATTTGTGAAGAGTGGCAGTGTATGTTCATGTTTTCGCGAAAAAGTAATTATCCGGAGTGCACGTTTCTTTAACAGAATTAATGGATTCAGATGGGTTACATAGGTGTTTCCCCATATCACATTTAGAATGGCATTAGACACTGAGGCTAATACCATCGGCTTTAGGAGCTGTGCCATTATATGTCTATCAGAGGGGTAGTAAATGTACGTAATCTAGACTTCAATCTCCGAACTTCCTCTTTTGTGGAAGCTGAGGTGGCCGAGTGGTCTAGGCCGCTTGCATTTACTGCTGGCGATTTGGTGCCAAACTCTGACGACGCGGGTTCGAGTCTCGCACGGGACTGACCCATCCAGCACTAGTATTTGAGCTTTACTGAGAAAGTGTTATCCTAAAAATAATTGGATATAAATGTTATCTACTTTCTAAATGGCATTAGTATATATATAATATAATATGTATAATGTTTTCTTATTTAGTGATTTTTTAATATGGTTTATAATCCCTAGATTCCTTGACACTTTATTGCATATATAATTTATGTGGGTTGTCCAATTAAGTTGGTCATTGGCAAAAATTCCTAGAAAATTAAATTGATGTACAAGTTCGATTGCTGTACCTGATATAGATAACGAAGATTCTTAGCCACCATATTTTCACGTAAAAGTAGATTTCTTAGCCACCATATAATTGCATAAAGTTCGACTTTTCATTTACCAATTTTATATAATTTGTGCATGCTATATGATGATGTGTTTTGACAAAACTATTTCCGAAATTCTATTTCATGACCCTTCAGGTCAGTTATTGTGAAGACAACTATTTGTGAGAAACAGTTATGTAATTTCAAATTTATACAGGATAACATAGAAACTGCTTATGTAAGTGTACTGGTTTTGACGACTGAGTTTAGGTAATGCGACATATAGCTGAGTAGCTTGTCACAACTACAACAGTTTAGTTTAGAGTTAACTCGACCCTGTAAGGTCATGGCATATATAAAAAGGGAAGACCGACACAATCAGGCAGGCCAATACCATCAGGTCTCACTGAAGGCCAATACCATCAGGTCTCACTGAGGCTAATACCACCATGTCTCCGATGATAGTTGTTGCTATCTCCAGTTCCGAAAATGACTGTTTACAAAATGCCGCCGATCATTCCTAATCTAGGTGGAATGAATTTACAATAAATCGGCTTAATATTCAGCAGACATGGACTCCGTCGTTAATTGTTGTATCCTGTCTCATTTAAAGAGGCTATCAAGTCTCCGAGAAATCTCAGAAGCCGGACCTTGGAATCTATCATTGTACGGGTTTTATGGAGACCATCACCAGAGTCTTCGGACGACTTCACCTTACAACATCTTAAGATAACGCGCACAAGCCCTTGTCGTCTTGAAGACCGCAAATTCCATAATGGCGAGCGTTGCTTTCGGATAAAGACAATTTTCTATTGGATACAACTACAAGATCATGAGAAGACAGCTTCAGACGATCGATCGAGGACACTGTTGGACAAAATGGCTGAGCCAGTAAAAGTGCTTGAGCTCCAGGCCATTGCTCAAGGCATCACGAAACTTGTGGACAATCTGCGAACTGATATTCAGGCCAAGGACAATCGTCAATTGCAAAGAGAACAGGTAAAGGACCTTCCTTCCTTTTTGCATCTACTGAGGTATTGCAGACGGTAAGTTACTGACGAAAACATTTGGTGCCCTTGTTTGTTGGCCATTGTGAAATGTGCGATCCTGTTCAACGCCTCGTAATTCTGACTGGAAGGAATTCCAAACTGATGTTCACAACTGCCGTGAGTGATGTCCATCATCTCAGATCAACCCAAACATATAACAGCGACATGTTTCTCCTCTTCCTTGGTGACGTATCTACGTATCTAGGTACAGTTTGATTCGTTATACTTAACAGAGCCTTGTAAATGGCTATAGTGATTGAAAACATAACTGTTTTGTGATATATTTTCTGCCTGGACTTTCCTGGACGTTGTGAAGTTCCCACCGATTGACAATAGTGCGTGTGATGAACAGTGTGTAATTTACAGAAATGGGTCACTCTAAGACATTGTATTCTTATAACTTTCTTGGAACATTCTGGACTGAATCCTCAGACAGGTTGGTAACATGTATTGATCGCGAGGTTTAACCTTAATTTTCTCTCTCTCCCTTATAATGCCTTATATGAAATGTTGACATCTTTCGTATCTTGTGCATGTTTCGTTTCGTGTATTATTCATAATGCTGCATGCCCAGTGAAGTTGATAAATCAGTGATAAAACTGATAGATTGCATGAACTCCTTTGTGACTGATAAATTTGGTGATTTGCAGATTGATAATTCTAGCCTTTGAATATCAAAACAATTGCTGGGAAATTCATCCACGAGAATCTTGTGATGTGATTCCACAATGATGTTTTATTAGGACATTTATCACGATTAGTTTCCATAATAGTGTAGCTGGTAAACTAAACACTTAACGAATTTTGGCTAAATGAAACTAAGATTATCGCGTATATGTTGATAGATCCTTGATACACTGAGTACATGTAGCCTGTTGGTGTTGGCTGACGAGCCTCCACAATCCCCGATTAGGTTATGAGAGCCTGGATATTGTGAATATGTGTGGTTATTTGTTTTTTTGTATCACCCTGATTTTTTGTTATTGTCGTTTGGATCCTCAGATATAAGTCTAAGACGTTGGATGACAAATTGGTTTCAATTAACACGTATTGGCAACTTCCTTAAGTGCAGTACATATTGTGTCGATGTCAACCATAAGCTTCTAGCTTTCATAATGAGTAACATGCAAGGTTCAAATGTTAACCTATGAGGATGAGGTATATTGAATTACCACAGAAGATGCTAGAGAAATCTGATACTTGGTGTTTGAGACATAACCACAGGATAACTGTGTTCGAATATTTTTGTTGCAACAATGCGCATTATCCACTTCATAAAGTGGATAATGCGCATTGTCATTTGTGCAGAATTATTTTGTCATAACTGATAGTTTCCCCACGGGAATCTTTTCTAATGACGTCATAATTTTTCTTGCACTGAGCTGATATGTTAGTTCTGATTCGGAATAAGTGTGTTCTTATTGGTGTGGGCTAGAACATGGAGTCTGATACTCACTATTCTGAAGAATTCGCATTTCTTGCAGATATGATTCAAATAGCTATTGAACGTTACAAGAATTATTGCCCGTTTGAATGCCACTTCTTGACAGGCATTGAATATGACAATTGATGCATTAGCACGTGAGATTTTGACGTGTATTTCTTTAACCATGGTTTTACTGGTACCCTTATCGCGCTTTTGTATATCTTTTGCATACGTTGTAATATCTATAGATCTTGTTCTCAATTTTGTTTCACTCGGTGATATTGTATTGCATGATCTGCTACTAGCCAGTGCTCTGGAAATTGTTCTACGTGACTATGTTTCTTCGTATCTTCCTTTGTAATGTTTTTGTTTTTGTTTTTCTTTCTTTCATGACTCTTGCCAGTGGGTGTGCGTTTTGGTGCATCAAACGTACTTGAGGTCAAGTTCTGGTGTGTTGGCTGCTGCGGAGCTGATCATTCCTGTAGTATCTAGCACCATTTCTTATCCTCTTCTTATTGTGTTTTTTCGTTTGCTTGTTTTTTGTTTCACTGTTCTGACATTTTCATGTATTTCTCTGCTGTTCTACATGTATTATGTTTTGTTTTGATCCACCTTAAATATAGCTAATGGAGCTGATGGATGAATTTCCCAGCAATTGTTTTGATATTGTGTTATGTTTTGGGCACATTGTTTTGACATGTGCACCCTTGTCGTGTGACTGGCACGTGTCTCAAATACCTAGAGTATTTTTATTGAGTAATGATAGTAAATATGGCATTATGACCTTACGCTATGAACATGGACTACGGTAATTGAATAAATTGTTTATGGTATTTGACCGATATTTCTGATAATGATGTCGATTCTTAGCCACCATATTTTCACGTAAAAGTAGATTTTTTAGCCACCATATAATTGCATAAATTCGACATTTCATTTACCAATTTTATATAATTTGTGCATGCTATATGATGTGTTTTGACAAAACTATTTCCGAAATTCTATTTCATGACCCTTTAGGTCAGTTATTGTGAAGACAACTATTTGTGAGAAACAGTTATGTAATTTCAAATTTATACAGGGTAACATAGAAACTGTTTATGTAAGTGTACTGAATCATCTTTGGTTTTGACGACTGAGTTTAGGTAATGCGACATATAGCTGAGTAGCTTGTCACAACTACAACAGTTTAGTTTAGAGTTAACTCGACCCTGTAAGGTCATGGCATGTATAAAAAGGGATGACCGGCACATTCAGGCAGGCCAATACCATCAGGTCTCACTGAGGCTAATACCGCCATGTCTCCGATGATAGTTATTACTAGCTCCAGTTCCGAAAATGACTGTTTACAAAATGGTCTGATGTTAATGAAGTTGTGTTAGTCTGCCTGCCAAATGCCGCCGATCATTCCTAATCTAGGTAGAATGAATTTACAATAAATCGGCTTAATATTCAGCAGACATGGACTCCGTCGTTAATTGTTGTATCCTGTCTCATTTAAAGAGGCTATCAAGTCTTCGAGAAATCTCAGAAGCCGGACCTTGGGATCTATCATTGTACGGGTTTTATGGAGACCATCACCCGAGTCTTCGCGTTACAACATGTTAAGATCACGCGCATAAGCCCTTGTCGTCTTGAAGACAGCAATTTCCATAGCAGGTATATTTTTTATTGATCTATGGGCGTTGGGTCTAACTAGCATATATTTAGTTTTCTTTACATTTAAAGATAAACGATTACAAGAAAACCAATTATGTAGCTTATGTAGTTCGCGGTTCATGACATCGATAGCCTCAGTGTCGTCAGCAAACAGAATAATTTTTATCATATCAGTTACCTTGCTTATGTCATTTGTATATAGGAGAAATAAAATTGGTCCAAGAATCGAACCTTGCGGAACACCATTATCTACTGTCATTGATTTTGAAAATGCGCCATTGTACACAACAGTTTGTGACCTTTCAGACAAGTAGCTGTTAAACCAACAGTTCGATTTGCCTCGGAAACGATAGTAGTTGAGCTTAGCGAGTAAAATATTATGATTGACGGTGGCAAATGTTTTAGATAATTCTAAGAAAGTAACAATACTGTAATATTTAGATTCCTTAGCGGAGGTGAGTGTATCATATAGGGAAGAGTCATTTTCCCGGAAGCCAAATTGATCTTTCGTGAGAATTTTATTAGTGTCCATGAAACTGGTTATTTTCTTGACAGCTAGTTTCTCGCAGAATACTATTACTGGAGCCGATTTACTGGAAGGATCATTTGATTTAAATATTGGAGTAACCTTAGCATTCTTGAATAAATTCGGAACTTCGCCAGTGACAAAAGAAGAATTGATTATTCCAGAAAGCGGAGCAGAAATGTAATTAGAAATTAGTTTAATTAGTGACATTCTGATTTCGTCTAGGCCAGGGGCCGCTGATTTCAGGACCATTATTGTTTCCTGAACCTCGTTGGAACTAACCGATGTGAACTCAAAATTATTTGAAAGGGGCATATCTACATGTAAGTAATCTTTGAAATTTGTGATCGTATTGGGTATTTGAGAATCGAGTTTGGGAGCAATTGTACTAAAGTAGTCATTAAAGCTGTCTGCTATTTTATAATTATCCGATATAAGTTCTCCATTTACAGTGAATGAGTCTGTTGTTTTAACGCGTTTATTTCTATTCATGAGCTGGTTTAGCACATTCCATGTTCCCTTGATATCTTTATTGCTTTCATTAAATTTTTGTTCAAAATATCGTTTTCTAGATTCTGTATTGGCCATGAGTTCTGTCATTTTGGTTTACAAGGTACAGTCGATAAAACTTTTTTTTCTCATGAATCGATTTTAATATACCGTTAGTGATCCATGGTTTTGTGATCCTGTTTTTGTAAACTTTGTGCGATACTATCGGAAAAGAGTCCTCAAAACAGAATATTAAGGTCAATAATATCGTGAGCAATGTCGCTCCGATTAACTTAAGTTCTTTTCGATCCGATGTGATTTTTCGATAGGTTATGTTTTGGTCAGTGGATTTTGATATATATTCTGTCTTTGAGATATGAAAAACTGGAAAATGATCAGTAATGTCGGTTAAAAATATACCTGATAATAGGTTATTTTCGTGAAAATTGGTGAAGATATTATCAATAAGTGTTGATGAGTGGGCTCGGACTCGCGTCGGTTTGGTGATTTGGGGGACGAAATAATGAGACTTTAGGATTTCTAGAAAATCTTTTGAAGGCGAATGACGATATGTTTTAAACAGATCAACGCTAAAATCGCCCATAAACACACAGTTGTTATTTCCAACGTCTGGTACATTCAGGACGCGTTGTGAATGTTGATTGAAAACATTAACATTTTTATTTGGCGGCCGATAAAAAATGCCTACTATATATTTCATCTCTTCTAAAGTTAATTCTAAAAACAACGATTCGTATTCACCCTCTTCCTGGCTGAGAGAGATCCTCTCGTACTTTGCAGGATTTGAGATTCTCGTCAACATAGCAGATCAACCCCCACCCCTTTTGTTTTTCCTTGAAGATGCGAATGGGACATATCCTGGTATGTCAAATAGTTTTTCAGTCGTAGGATTCAACCAACTTTCAGAAAACCCCAGAACAGAGAAGCGATGCTGCAGGTTATGAACGAAGCCTGTAATGTTCGAGAATTGTTTTTAAGACTTCATGTGTAAGAAGGAAAGTGTACTATGGTTACTATCGGTATAAAGGAAACTGGTGTCCGTATAATAATTGGTCCAGTGAGCAATTTCTAACTCGTCATCTATGAGGGCTTTAGAGTGGTCAATGTCATTCAATTCGATCGGATTGAAAGAGAGAGATTTTCAATAAACTCCAAATTTATTGTAGACGGTAAAGGACAGGAGTGGTCTTCTGGTATCTCACTATCAAAAAATGGCAATTCGGACACAAGATCGGCCTTCTGGTATCTCACTATCAAAAATGGCAATTCGGACACAAGACTCGCGAGTGGGACATCCTTCAAAGTATTATCAATATTATCCATTGTGGAATGTTATATAATGAACGATTTACTGCCCCATTATCACAGAACAGGCTGAAAAACGAAATGAAAAGGACATGACAATAGAATTTATACAATAGGTGAAACTTGAACAAAGCAAAACGAAAAAAAAGAAATAAACTCATAGCTATAGCCACAAGTTTTCGTTTATGCAACTTCTGCTCTGTCAGATATTTATGGAAGATTTGCGTTAATAGGATGGCATTCGTATTAGATTGCCTCGTTAAATCGATACAGTGCAGTTACATTAATTCATATTGTTCATGTATATGCTAAGTGAATAAGCGTTGTGCATCGGTTTATAGATAGATAGATAGATTTATTTGCACACTTATGCCACGAGGGCTAAAGGCAATACAAACACAAACATACATGGCTATTCATGTACAATGCTAAATTATAGGCCTTAAGGGCACGCTAATCTATATACAGACAGAGAATAAACAAGACAAAATACAATTAAAATAATAACACACACTAATAGAGCACAGTTACATGTACCCTCTCAGTCAGATGTGGGGAGATTTTCCCAAGTAAACTTGCCCAATGCATTTACAATGTGTGGGTTGTCAGACGCCATCAGTCTGACAAATGTATCGTCACTACAAGGGCCGCCCACCAGTACAGATTGCGAGTGTAATCGTACCACGTCGAAGAGACATTTCCGACTTGCCGAATATTTCGCACAGGACAACAGAAAATGTATCTCAGACTCAACCACGTTACATGTGGAGCACAGACGCTTCTTCGGTGAGGTATCTGAATACCGACCACTTTCAATTTTCAATTTATGAGCACTTATTCTTAATTTTACAAGTGCTGACCGAAATTTTCGATTAGGAATATCCAACACCGTCGTTTCATGCTCCAACCTGGTTTTGAACATACGGTATGTGCTCAACTTCGACGAAATCGAGACGATTTGTGACCAGATCTCGTGAAATCTGTGATAAAGCTTCCCATTAATGAATTTAATTGTGGACTTCTGTTTTTTACATTTCTGGTTTTCCCAAAGATGATCACTACTTGTGTTTGAGAGCAACTTTTTAATAGAAGTAACCCAATTATCACATTTAGTTGTCCTTTGTACTTCCACCTGTTCCATATAGCTCTTATAAACTAAGGAGGACGGGTCTGATGACTGAATGTGGAGCAAATAGTTAATACTCTTGATTAGTGCATGTAATTTTACAGGCACTCTTCCCAATTCTCCTAATACCGCCATATTCATCGCTTTCGAATGAACGCCAAGAATTTGTTTACAATATCTCAAATGTACCTTCTCACAATCATCAGTCTGTTGTAGTATAGAATCAAGGCAAGTATTTCCCATATACCCGATCCGGACCTCAGACCCATACAGTAAGATAGGTTGAATTACACTATCAAATACAGTGCCCGCTACACCAACAGGCAGTTCATACATTGTTTGTCGCAATGAAAACATGGCCTTACTTGCCCTGGATGCCAGGTTAATTATACCCTGATTAAATTTTCCATTACTGTGTAGTAATACTTAGCGTAATATGGTGTACATGTATAGTACACACGGTGTATACGTTTAAAGCACAGAGCATACGGTATATAATAGCGTCATGTATCAACCGAAAATACTGGCTGGTTCACTGACATATTGTAGCGAAATGGGACAGGTGCTGGTGTGGGATGTTCTATTGAGAAACATATGCCATGTCTTATACCTTTAGTTCCATTGCCAGAGAAACAGCCTAGTAAGTTGCGTTTCGTGGCAAGACATTATTATACCCATTAGTTTGCCAGTCGAGGTCGAACAGTCTACCAAGGCTATGTTGTGCTAAAGCTATTCAGATTGGTAATACATGTAGCTATGGAACGGATATCAAAACTTGATATATGCAGTGAAATAAATCTAAGGAACGAGTACTGTTATACAAAATACATTTTGCTTGAAACCGAGATTTTGTCGTCATTTCAAGCCATTATAATTTAGTTATAGTGAGCGGAGCGCGGCCTCTATAGGTATTGCGTAGACGTGCATATATGAAACAAAACATAGCAAAATTTAATGAAAACAAAGCAAAATTACAACAACAACCTATATCCTTGAATGAAAATACCGTGATTTCCGTTTCCGGTCACCATGGAGGAATTGCATGCCGGGACAAATCACCCCGTGGTGAAGAATTAAAAGAAGAAAACATAGCCTAGCTGGCATGTCACTTTTCGAAAGTATTTTAATTTATGAATAATTTTACACAGATGAAAATAACTGCAGACTAAAAATGATTCGTTATGCGGCCTTCGTCCTTGTCGAAGATGTCCGAGAAAACGCAGACCACGTGACCAAGAGTTCGATCAAACAACGTTTCGCAGGGAAAGCGGCACTCAAAACGGTGCACATCTTTCGTCAAATTTAGTTCTATAGCAAGCAAAACCTGCATAAAATTCATATCTATGGAAAGCTTATTTATTGCGTTTTTAGATCTGAAGTATCGTGTAAATATGATCGGGCATTTGTTAGAAAATAAACATTTACGACGTAGTCGTGGTTGTAAAATCAAGGCATTCAACACTGCCAAGTTCGTTGATCTCGCCGAAGTCCGCGTGAGGGTCCTACTATTTATCGTCCAGTCACGCCCAGTCAAGTTCAGTAGCGTGCAACTCACGTCCACTCATGTTCAGTAGAGAAGAGATGTCATGTCCAGTGGAGATAACTGTACACCCAGCAAAATTGTGATTTCGCGTTTCAAGTTTAAAATTTGAATAAAAACAACTGAGTTCGAAACCTATTTATTTTTTTTATGATCATTGTAACTTGACTGTTAATTTTAATTTCGAATTGGAATTTCAGTTTTTTAAATGAAATTTCAGTTTTAATTGAATTTGATCAAGATTAATGTAAACTTATTTTTAAATACTTGAATTTAAACTTGAATATAATTTTAGCTTGAAATTAAAATTTGATAGTTGAAAAAAATTTTGAAGAGAACATTTCATATGGAATGAAGTCCAGAACTAATTTTTAAGTTCACTTCAAAGTCAAATCAGTTCAAGATTGTCCCTAACCTGAAGCTAGGGAGAGTATGTTTCAATTTAAACTTTCAAAGTTTACATTCAAAATTAATAATGAACTTTTCGAAAATTCCTGAAACTTCAGTATGTTTTATAAACTAGACATCCTCCGATAATACCTGAAAATTGCACACCAAAGATGGGCCTACATATTTTTTAAAAATTTATTTATGGCAATTTATTTGTATTACCACATTTTAATGACATGGGAACCGTACCCCAGTTACAGACGAAGGGGAGGGGGGAGTCCCCCTCTATATATTTTTGCTATCCCTAAGACTAGAGTCCTGAAAATTCCACACTATATCTGTGGGTCAAGCTCTACTAAAAATTGTGGAAATAAAACAAAGAAAAAAAAACAAGATGGCCACCATGATGGTGTGACGTCATTTTCAAAACATATTTTTAGACGATTTTTCGGTCATATAACCCCCCCAATGTCATTCCCCATTATAGACACAAATGAATTTTAAATACCAATACCCATTATGGTTAATTATTGTTTATAATTTTACAGATTATAATCGTAATCGTAGCCATTACAAGGTTGTTTCTGTCCATTATAGTAATAGCTCTCTTCCATTAATAGTTTAGCATTCAAAATTATTCATTAAAGTATGTAATTATAATCATTTTATCAATTCCTTAAATTAATTAAAAATGTAAAAAGATCAATATCCCAATGTTGATAACAGACAATGAAATGATTTAATCGATTGGTTTTACAGTCGCACATTGAACTATTTTAACATATCTGGTAAATCTATTGGCTGTGGTAGTTTCATCTTTGTGTTCAGATATGTCTATTAATCAAGATATATTCACTTCAGTCTCAACTTTTGAACATGTCTATTACAAGGACATTTAGTTAGGTTAAGTGGAACCTACTCCACCAAGGTTTTATACATTGTGTGTACAATAAAATTAGAATTCAACATAATTCCATCAGTAATAAGACTAATAATGACAGTATATATGTGACGTAGATTTTATGTCCGATAATTAAAGGAACAGGATTATTCTTATTAATAGGACTTCACAATAAAGCTGACTTATGACAGAATATAACATCATAATCACCTGGAACAGTGACAGAAACTCATAGGACCAGATAGAATTTGGACAATTAAATATTTGATCCAATCTAATTAAAATTAAATCCTATCTGCTCCCCATTTTGGATATGTCGCCTACATAGCGACATATACGATTGGGGAGCATTGATAGGGTATAAATCATGTCACATTTATGACCCAGGCTATGTCGACAAATTCTAGACAACAATAATACAACATGGATTTTAATGCTGTAAAGTTCTACAGGAACTGACTTTCAAACAAGCCATCGGTTTTGATGTAAGCATGTGCATGAAATATTTGTTCAGTGTAAAATACTATACAAAAAATGGGCAGGAACAAGGAGGCCAAGAAGTTGGGGCAACTCTATCTGCTCATATCTGTTCCTGTGATGGATATGGGCAGATCAAATCAATGGAATCCTCAAAAGTACTTTAGATTTCACCCATTTCAAATATTAGCTCTGTGTAGAACAAGAAATTATGCGAATGAGTACAACAAGTACAAGTCCCTGTATAATTGTGTTAATTTAGAGCTGGTGGAAAACTTGATATGAATAAGCAAAGACAGAAACGAGAGGAAGAAGTATTTCTCCGCTCGCTTCTAGGCTTTGCCTGTTCATATTAACATAACTTTGAAGAAATTTATGTTACTAAAATACTGATAGCTTTTTAATTCAGTTAATTGTTATAGGAAAACAATAGTATTCAAATAATGTTATATTCGAGGAACAACATGCATTTTGATCACTGCCAACTATATCTAAGTATATGCCAATTTATTGCAGTTCCCACTGTACGATTCAGAAACAGAATCTCAGTGTTACAATGATATTTGTTCCTAGAGAAACATTCATGTATAAATAAAACATGTTATCCATTATACACAGGAGTAGTAGGAAAAGAGTAAATTGCCTCTCATTTGTGGAGCGCTCACTTCCGGTTGGGTGGGGCGCTGCCCTCAGCCAATCAGAAGCGAGTATTTTGACCCGGTGCATTATGGGACATATCCAAGATGGCGGCGTCTGCCTTCTGGTTCAAGATGGCGGCACGTCCGGTGTCGAAAACTGGCCATTTTGTCGGGATGTGGTCATCTAGTGTCGAAAACTGGACCCTGTATGGGTCCCGCTAGACGTTCTGGGGTCTAGGTGGGCCATTAGTGCTCCGATGGAGTCGTATGAGGTATCAATGTGAAGCATTCGTCTAGGAGCATCCGAGGAGATGGGTGTGACGTGGAACTGACGTCATTCGGCGCATGCGCAGTAGACAAAGTGTATGGAAATAATCGTTTTGGGATCTAGGGGAGCCCCTAATGGGCCGATGGAGTTGTATGAGGTATCCATGTGAAGCCTATGTGAGGGGACATCCGCCTGGACTAGTGTCTCGGTCGTGTTCAACATTCTGCGCATGCACAGGCAGGAAATTGTGGGAAATAGACGTTTTAGGGTCTAGGTGAGTCCCTAGTGAGCCGATGGGATCGAGTGAGGTATCGCTGCGAAGGATACGTGAGGGGGCATCCGCCTGGACTAGTGTGTCGATCGTTTTTGACATTCTGCGCATGCGCAGACTGGGAATTGTGGGAAAAGTGCATTGGAAGGAACGTTTTGGGGTCTAGGTGAGTCCCTAGTGGGCCGATGGGGTCGAATGAGGTATCGTTGCGAAGGATAGGTAAGGGCGCATCCGCCTGAGTGGATGGGTGTTAGGAATAGCGTCATTCTGCGCATGCGCAAGCAGGGAATTGTGGGAAAAGGGTATGGAAATAGACGTTTTGGGGTCTGGATGGGCCACTAGTGGTACTATGGAGTCGTATGAGGTATCAATGTGAAGGATACGCGAGGGGGCATCCACCTGGACTAGTGTGTCGTTCGTGTTCAACATTCTGCGTATGCGCAGACAGGGAATTGTGGGAATAGGGTATGGAAATAGACGTTTTGGGGTCTAGGTGAGTCCCTAGTGGGCCGATGGGATCGAGTGAGGTATCGTTGCGAAGGATACGTGAGGGGGCCTCCGCCTGGACTAGTGTGTCGATCGTTTTCGACATTCTGCGCATGCGCAGACAGGGAATTGTGGGAAAAGTGCATTGGAAGGAACGTTTTGGGGTCTAGGTGGGCCACTAATGATCTGATTGAGTCGACTGAGGTATCAATGTGAAGCATATGTGAAAGAGCATCCGTCTGGGTGGATGTGACGTAAAACTGACATCATTCTGCGCATGCGCAGGCAGGCGGTAATATAGAAAGCAGGCATTTTGGGGGGTATGTGGGTGTGTGTTTGGGGTAGAGATGGACGTTCCGGGTACATCCGAGTATACACGGGAACAGTCGGGTAGTTACGGAGGAAGACACGGAGGTGGCCGAAGATGTCACAGAGGTGCCCGAAGAGACACGGAGGTTACCGAAGATGTTACGGAGGTCACCGAAGAGACCCGGAGGTGGGCGAAGATGTCAATTTGTATTTGGGGAATCACGGGGAGATCAGGTGATAGTTCAAGGTCATATTGAATGATAGAAATGCGTGTACTGACCTGTTCATCTGTGGTTTACATCCGGATATAGACCGGAGAGAGAACAACAACAACAACAAGGATGACACTTGAGAGAACAACAACAACAAGAAGTTATTTTCATATAGTTTATTTTTCCCAATGTTACAGCATACCAACGCTGGGGGAGCCGCGTTGGGTATGTTTACAACTCAAAAAGACTCTTGCCCAATCAGAGGCCACCATTTGCATCTGTCATATTCGTTCCTGTCCGTTAGATGTTTTCTAATCATAAGTCGCCATTTCAAAAGGTTCCATCCTTGCTCGGTGTGACCTAAGCGTCGTCGGGCAGGCCTGGATATTCTTCGGGCAGCATGTCCTGAAACAGTTGTTTGCGCATTCTGATCGCATTTTCGGTGGGCCTCGGTGGGTGGTAGCCCCATAGCCTCTTCCAAGTGACGCTTGGTCTTCATGATGGACCTGTGCGTGGGATCGCCTTTCATTTCAAGCGGTAGTAAGGTATACTGTTCATAGATCGCCATGGCTGTTTTCCTGATGCGAGGGCGCATTTGGGTGTATGCCTGTTGTAAATTATCCTCTCCGGCGTCCTCGTTCGCTGCAGCGTAAGTATTGATAGCTGCTGTCACAATACGATCCCAGTTCTGCCTCACTTTCCACGGATGTAGGCTGACTATCTGAGGTCAAGCTCTCCGTATCACTAGATGGACTCTCAGCAAACTCTGTTTCGGTATCAGTCGATACACTCTCAGCAATCTCTGTATCAACATCCGCCTCAACGGACTCCTCGGAGTCTTCAATCCCATGTATATTTTTCTGGTGTCGCATCATATCGTAATGTCTGGTGTACGTGCGTTCGCACTCAGAGCAAGTATAAGCCATGTTGACGGTTGAACGTCGACTTGCGTGTTTTTGGAAATACGCTTGCTTTTATAGACAGTAGCGCCCATCAACGCATAGCTTAACGCTTCAACGCCCTGGTGAATTAGCTCAGAAGCTCTGATTTCCATGGAATTGACTCCAATCCACCGAAATACAGTGACGCCCGTCAACGCCAGTCGTTACGCCCGTCTCAGCGCCTTAACACACTTTCTTAGCGCTTTAACGTCGTTTAATGATGCGTTCGAACTAATGTTTCTTTAGTGCTACTGCTCTGACATACGCCGCTTTCCAGTTCATGCCCGAGGTTTTCAACATCGACGCTGTTCTTTCAATTTCCATATGGACTGGGTCCTTATCCAACAATTTCATATGGGTCACGAGGTCGACATACTGCTGACGTAAAGCCCGTCGTAGTCTGGGTGCCAATCTGTTATGGGCTAAAATTGCGGCTTCCTCTTTCGAATACCCTTTGCGTTGAAACTTGTTTCCTGTGGCCTCCAACATCTCGCCCAGCTCGGCGTCCATACTTTCTCAGCCTCGAGTTCACATTATGTTCTTCAAAGGGACCCCGCTGTATGGGGGTGGGTTGCTGCTGCTGCCCTACCAGATGTGGACTCGGTGGATGGTGTCGGGATATATGACGTTGCGGTGATGCCTCGCCGGGTAACAGGTGGGTCGTCAGCCGACGATCTTCCGGGGTATGGGCTTTTAAATCTACGAACAGGTAGCCGTACGGACGGCTTGTCGCTCCTTGAAACGCCTGCATGAAATGGTCGATGTTCTGAGGATAAATTCGACTACCAAACACACGGATTTGTGCTCTGTCAATGGGATTGGAGAACAACACAAAGTATTGGCAGTTCAAGGCAATATCTCTGGACGCCTTCCCTTGAGGAAAGAGATTCTGAGTCAAATAGATGACGATGATGGGACCCTTTGGTGAATAGGTCGGCGATTTTCGAATTGTCCTTGGCCGCACTCATCAGATCATCGAGCACTACCACGTTGGTCTGCTCGGAATCGAAGTAATAGGGTTCGTCTATGTCGTGAGGAATTCCTGGGACAAAGCTCACATTCTGTAATCGCGTAGTTTCGTAGGCGGGCTGCCACTGGCTATAACACCAAAGCGGAGCTGGGGTTACCACACCTTCCTCTAGAAACTTCATCACCCAGGACGTCTTTCCACACCCCGTAGGGCCGCTCACCGTCATCGTATAGGGATGTCCTACGCCACTTGGTGGACCTATAGAGGGACTTGGTGGTGTCTCTTGCCTATGCGTTAGACGCATATGTCTGAGCATATTGTCGCGACGAGAGAGTGTCTTTTGCCAGAACGGACATATACTCGACATGGTACCCGGTCAAAGGATGGATACAGACTGAGGCTAATGGTGTACAAACGACCTTATATGGCCACTCACTCACTCACTCACTCACCGTCGTTAGTGCGTCCATGCGTTAAGACGGGCGTTGGGGACGCCTCACGGGCGTTTTGCACGCCTCACTCACTCACTCACACGCGCGAGGGCGTCAACGCCCGGTGGTGGTGGTGGGAGCTCCCGTGTGGCAGAGCTCTTGGATCGGAGCTCTTGGAGCTCAAAGCGTGTGGAGCTCAGAGCTCGGAAGTGACATTTGCATATGACCTCTGTGAGGTCACTTTCGCTTCCGTTCACGTGACCGGAACTGACCTTTGACCCTACTAACTTCCGCTTCCGTTCACGTGACCGGAACTGACCTTTGACCCCTGCTAATTTGCGCGCAGGGGTCAAGGTCAGTTCCGGTCACGTGAACGGAAGCGGAAGTGACCTCACAGAGGTCATATGCAAATGTCACTTCCGAGCTCTGAACTCCACACGCTTTGAGCTCCAAGAGCTGCGATCCAAGAGCTCTGCCACACGGGAGCTCCCACCACCACCACCACCGGGCGTTGACGCCCTCGCGAGTGTGAGTGAGTGAGTGAGTGAGTGAGTGAGTGAGTGGCATGCTCAGACATATGCGTCTAACGCATAGACAAGAGACACCACCAAGTCCCGCTATAGGTCCACCAAGTGGCGTAGGACATCCCTATACGATGACGGTGAGCGGCCCTACGGGGTGTGGAAAGACGTCCTGGGTGATGAAGTTTCTAGAGGAAGGTGTGGCAACCCCAGCTCCGACACGTGTTGTTTGGTGTTATAGCCAGTGGCAGCTCGCCTACGAAACTACGCGATTACAGAATGTGAGCTTTGTCCCAGGAATTCCTCCCGACATAGACGAACCCTATTACTTCGATTCCGAGCAGACCAACGTGGTAGTGCTCGATGATCTGATGAGTGCGGCCAAGGACAATTCGAAAATCGCCGACCTATTCACCAAAGGGTCCATCATCGCAATCTGTCCGTCATCTATTTGACTCAGAATCTCTTTCCTCAAGGGAAAGCGTCCAGAGATATTGCCTTGAACTGCCAATACTTTGTGTTGTTCTCCAATCACATTGACAGAGCACAAATCCGTGTGTTTGGTAGTCGAATTTATCGTCAGAACATCGACCATTTCATGCAGGCGTTTCAAGGAGCGACAAGCCGTCCGTACGGCTACCTGTTCGTAGATTTAAAAGCCCATACCCCGGAAGATCGTCGGCTGACGACCCACCTGTTACATGGCGAGGCATCACCGCAACGTCATATATCCCGACACCATCCACCGAGTCCACATCTGGTAGGGCAGCAGCAGCAACCCACCCCCATACAGCGGGGCCCCTTCATACCATCAGTCCCGGAATATCACCCAACCGTGAAGGACCAACCCGAGGTTGAAGAACATAATGTGAACTCGAGGCTATGGAAGGATTTGTTCGAAGAAAGTATGGACGCCGAGCTGGGCGAGATGTTGGAGGCCACAGGAAACAAGTTTCAACGCAAAGGGTATTCGAAAGAGGAAGCCGCAATTTTGGCCCATAACAGATTGGCACCCAGACTACGACGGGCTTTACGTCAGCAGTATATCGACCTCGTGACCCATATGAAATTGTTGGATAAGGACCCAGTCCACATGGAAATTGAAAGAACAGCGTCGATGTTGAAACCCTCGGTCATGAACTGGAAAGCGACGTATGTCAGAGCAATAGCACTAAAGAAACCTTTGTTCGAACGCATCATTAAACGACGTTAAAGCGTTAAGAAAGTGTGTTAAGGCGCTGAGACGGGCGTTAAGGCGTAACGACTGGCGTTGACGGGCGTCGCTGTATTTCGGTGAATTGGAGTCAATTCCATGGAAATCAGAGCTTCTGAGCTAATTCACCAGGGCGTTGAAGCGTTAAGCTATGCGTTGATGGGCGCTACTATCTATAAAGGCAAGCGTATTTCCAAAAACACGCACAGTCGACGTTCAACCGTCAACATGGCTTATACTTGCTCTGAGTGCGAACGCGGGCCCTCGGTGGCCGAGTGGTCTAAGGCGCTTCGCTGGTGACCGCTAGCCTCACACCGCTGAACCGGCACGGGTTCGAGCCCAGCTGGTCCATGTGTGAAAGTTTGTCAGTTACTTGCCGTAGGGCGGTGGTTCTCTCCGGGTACTCCGGCTTCCTCCACCAACCAAACTGACTTTCACCATATGAGTGAAACAAACTTGAGTGTGACATTAAGCCAAATTCCCTCCCCCCCTCCCTGAGTGCGAACGCACGTTCACCAGACATTACGATATGATGCGACACCAGAAAAATATACATGGGATTGAAGACTCCGAGGAGTCTGTTGAGGCGGATGCTGATACAGAGACTGCTGAGAGTGTATCGACTGATACCGAAACAGAGATTGCTGAGAGTCCATCTAGTGATACGGAGAGCTTGACCTCAGATAGTCAGCCTACATCCGTGGAAAGTGAGGCAGAACCTACCTTCTGGGATCGTATTGTGCCAGCAGCTATCAATACTTACGCTGCAGCGATCGAGGACGCCGGAGAGGATAATTTACAACAGGCATACACCCAAATGCGCCCTCGCATCAGGAAAACAGCCATGGCGATCTATGAACAGTATACCTTACTACCGCTTGAAATGAAAGGCGATCCCACGCACAGGTCCATCATGAAGACCAAGCGTCACTTGGAAGAGGCTATGGGGCTACCACCCACCGAGGCCATGGAAAATGCGATCAGAATGCGCAAACAACTGTTTCAGGACATGCTGCCCGAAGAATATCCAGGCCTGCCCGACGACGCTTAGGTCACACCGAGCAAGGATGGAACTTTTTGAAATGGCGACTTATGATTGGACAAGAATACATCTAACGGACAGGAACGAATATGACAGATGCAAATGGTGGCCTCTGATTGGGCAAGAGTCTTTTTGAGTTGTAAACATACCCAACGCGTCTCCCCCAGCGTTGGTATGATGTAACATTGAAGAAAATAAACTATATGAAAATAACTTCTTGTTGTTGTTGTTCTCTCAAGTGTCATCCTTGCTGTTGTTGTTGTTCTCTCTCCGGTCTATATCCGGATGTAAACCACAGATGAACAGGTCAGTATACGCATTCCTATCATTCAATATGACCTTGAACTATCACCTGATCTCCCCATTATTCCCCAAATACAAATTGACATCTTAGCCCACCTCCGGGTTTCTTCGGTGACCTCCGTAACATCTTCGGTAACCTGCGTGTCTCTTCGGGCACCTCCGTGACATCTTCGGCCACCTCCGTGTCTTCCTCCGTAACTACCCGAATGTTCCCGTGTATACTCGGATGTACCCGGAACGTCCATCTCTACCCCAAACACACACCCACATACCCCCCAAAATGCCTGCTTTCTATACTACCGCCTGCCTGCGCATGCGCAGAATGATGTCAGTTTTACGTCACATCCACCCAGACGGATGCTCTTTCACATATGCTTCACATTGATACCTCACTCGACTCAATCAGACCATTAGTGGCCCACCTAGACCTCAAAACGTTCCTTCCAATGCACTTTTCCCACAATTCCCTGTCTGCGCATGCGCAGAATGTCGAAAACGATCGACACACTAGTCCAGTCGGATGTCCCCTCACGTATCCTTCGCAACGATACCTCACTCGATCCCATCGGCCCACTAGGGACTCACCTAGACCCCAAAACGTTTATTTCCATACCCTTTTCCCACAATTCCCTCTCTGCGCATGCGCAGAATGTTGAACACGAACGACACACTAGTCCTTGCGGATGCCCCCTCACGTATCCTTCACATTGATACCTCATACGACTCCATAGGACCACTAGTGGCCCATCCAGACCCCAAAACGTCTATTTCCATACCCTTTTCCCACAATTCCCTGCCTGCGCATGGGCAGAATGACGATATTCCTAACACCCATCCACCCAGGCGGATGCGTCCTCCCCTATCCTTCGCAACGATACCTCACTCGACCCCATCGGGCCACTAGGGACTCACCTAGACCCCAAAACGTCTATTTCCATACCCTTTTCCCACAATTCCCTGTCTGCGCATGCGCAGAATGTTGAACACGAACGGCACACTAGTCCAGGCGGATGCCCCTTCACGTATCCTTCACATTGATACCTCATACGACTCCATAGGACCATTAGTGGCCCATCCAGACCCCAAAACGGCTATTTCCATACCCTTTTCCCACAATTCCCTGTCTGCGCATGCGCAGAATGTCAAAAACGATCGACACACTAGTCCAGGCGGATGCCCCCTCACGTATCCTTCGCAACGATACCTCACTCGACCCCATCGGCCCACTAGGGTCTCACCTAGACCCCAAAACGTCTATTTCCATACCCTTTTCCCACAATTCCCTGTCTGCGCATGCGCAGAATGTTGAACACGAACGCCACACTAGTCCAGCCGGATGCCCCCTCACGTATCCTTCACATTGATACCTCATACGACTCCATAGGACCACTAGTGGCCCATCCAGACCCCAAAACGGCTATTTCCATACCCTTTTCCCACAATTCCCTGTCTGCGCATGCGCAGAATGTTGAACACGACCGAGGCACTAGTCCAGGCGGATGCCCCCTCACATAGGCTTCACATGGATACCTCATACAACTCCATCGGCCCATTAGGGGCTCCCCTAGATCCCAAAACGATTATTTCCATACACTTTGTCTACTGCGCATGCGCAGAATGACGTCAGTTCCACGTCACACCCATCTCCACGGATGCTCCTAGACGAATGCTTCACATTGATACCTCATACGACTCCATCGGACAACTAGTGGCCCACCTAGACCCCAGAACGTCTAGCGGGACCCATACAGTGTCCAGTTTTCGACACTAGATGACCACCTCCCGACAAAATGGCCAGTTTTCGACACCGGGCGTGCCGCCATCTTGAACCAGAAGGCAGACGCCGCCATCTTGGATATGTCCAATAAATGCACCGGGTCAAAATACTCGCTTCTGATTGGCTGAGGGCAGCGCCCCACCCAACCGGAAGTGAGCGCTCCACAAATGAGAGGCAATTTACTCTTTTCCTACTACTCACAGGCTTTATATGCCAGTAGAAATATATGTGCCATTATATAAAGTATAATAGTGATTAGACAGTAATTTAATCCATTGAATTGGAGAACACGATCAACTAGAATATTGTAGATTCTAGCGATCTACACATATAAATTGGCCGATTTATAATTGCAGTTTAGTGATTCATGTAACACAATCGTTTGGTTGATTGAATAAAACACTAACAGCCAATAATGATATTTACCATTATAGAGTAGCTTGGGTCGCGTAAATCGACTACTTTTGTCTAGATAGTGATACGAGTGACACTATCAGTTGGTTGGTTAAATAAAACCCAGTGTTACGCAATATCATCATAAATTTCCAATGATATTTCAAGGGGGGTTCTTTGAGCTTGGAGACTGGATTGTGTGATTTCTAGATCTACAGTATAAATATCAATTAACTGATGTTACTTCCTGAGTCACATATTTTGGGCGCACGTGTGTCCAATGTGAAATACATTATCACACGATACTTCAAGGTATGATCTTACATAGTTTGTCCACCATAGCTTTATATAATTCCATAGATATAGTCTTTCAGCCATAAGATTAGTGTACGAATGGTTTTTCGCGTACCACGAAGGCTACTAGTGTCCGATAGTATTCTGTCCTTGTCGGTGTCACACAACAGAGTTACAATAATAGCTGGGGGTGGCTCACTATCTCCTTGTTTTGATCTCAAGCCTGGTCTGCAAACACCATTTTCTGTACAATACTCATCTAATTTTAGATCATTTATCAGAAAATTTCTAATCACACTCTCGGTGTCTTCTCGCTCACTTTCCTGCAGGATACCATAAAATGTCAGGTTACGTTTTCTGTTATGAATCTTTTGGAGAGCTACTTTTTCTTCCAGAGCATTTATCTTGGCCAGTAGCTCTTCTTTAGTAGCCGGAATTTCAATACTTCTCACCTTCTTTATTTCGTCGCCATAGAAGTTAGTGATTCAGTGTGATCGTCGGCTCTTTTCGTTACATCTCGAACAATATTTTTCACACTTCTAATCTCCGTTGTCAACGTAGAAACAGCGTTATCAAGTTTCTTAGTCAGATCGTCTTGTCCACGTAAGATCTCTTTCAGAGTACTTTCAATGTTGTCCACTGAAGCCGATTGTACTTTGGTAGCCATTGTTATAACACTTTGAACGGGACTGACCTCTAAGTCACCTTCAATCTGGCCGGTTTTCGCTGACGCAGTTTTTTTAGAGCTTCGTAGAAAATAGTCAGTACTTTTATGCTATTTTTCCTAGATATTGACTTCCATGGCTTATTAGCAGGCAATGCAGTTACGATTGCCACTTATTCTATACTGACAGAGCAGAAATTATTGAAATTCAAGTGCTACAATTCAGCCGTACTGGTAGTTCCGCCATCTTGATATTCTGCATCTTTTTTGAAAAAGTTTGTTGTTATCTCAAATTATCCTCATATACACGGCTGGCACACTATAGTGCATATCATTTTCCAAGAAATAATTGCTTTATACCATCTTGGCATTAATGGCATGGCGAACTTGTAATGCTTCCATGAAAATCGATGAGGGTTCCTTCAGAAATGCTTCCATATATTGATCATTCCTGACTGAATTACTGGGGAATAGATTAGTAATAAATCGCCACCCAATTGTGCTACATCGGTAAAAGCGCATATAAATCAGATTACTGACAAGTGGAATTTTCGTGTCACACATACCGGACGAGCAGGGCACAAATAGATTGTAGCAACCGGATTAGAGGACAGTGTTATCAGACATTTCAAATCATATTTGATAGCACAAGACAAAACTACTCAATGTTTTGCTAACTTAATATAGGTTTACTTAACCCAATCACCGCTTAAGGATACTGAGCCCCCCTGACTGAAGAAAACGGCAATTTTTTTATTACCTAAATTCAATATTCAAAATTATATCTTCCTTCTGTTGAATTTGTTTTTTAAATTCTAATTCTAAATAGTGTAATTTTAGGTTTGAATTGATCTTTCTGAGTTCCCCGTTTTGATTACTTGTAGAGGTGTGAAAATTAAACATATATTTGCGCTCCGCCGAGAGCCGAATAACTTGTTGGTCGGCGGTGTACTTGTTGGTCGGCGGTGTAGTGTGGAGGTAACTGGCTACCGGTATAGCCCAGCAAGTAAATCGCCTGCGTGCATCAATTGTATGACCTGTCACAAGGCGTGGGCCGACGGGTGGAATATTATCTACCTTTCTGGTTTCCCAAGATAATTATCTAAAACATATATTGACAGAAATGTCGACAGACCATCATCGTTTATTTCATTTTCGGTCTTACGACATGTACGTGTTGTCCCTACGCTACACCTAATCCAGTTAGCCATACAAAATTTATTTTTACAGTATATTTTACGTGTAATTATGTGTTATTTGCCCGCTTTCCCGCGTTTTATGTGTACTCGTGCTTACATCTCCAAAGAAATTCAGAATTGCTCTCCATCATATCTGTGGGTGAAAGATACATTATTATGTAGTGGTTATTTAAGAAATAATGTTTTCATAGGCGTGTGAAATCGTTATTTTACGCACGGTTAGTGTGTGCAAGTTTATATTTTAGGGCAAGGGCGAAAATAACGATTTAGCACGCCTATGAAAACATTATTTCTATTCTATTGCACTACTCAAATTGATTATCAACACAGATTATAATGAGAAGTTAAAAACATTTTTAAACTTTGACAACCTTCCTCCCTTTTTCATGAAAAAAACTCGTCCACTGATGCTCCCGTCTCGGTTGGCATCGTACCAACGTCAGTGGACGAGTTTATGTGGTCTTTCAAATGGGGAGGGATACTGTCAACTGCTTAGCTGTTGGAACTTGCGTGGATATATGTCTACTTGCGTCGCTTTATTAATAAATTCCACGATGAAAACAACAATTAAACTTGAGAAAGAAATTTCATCTTGTAATTTATTTATTTGTTTTATGAAAGCATACATCCATTTCCTCATCCGACTTGTGAAATGGAATCTCCTAATGAACACATGTACATTTCACATAACCGTGGTAAATCTTATTATTATTGCACTGGTCAGCTCGATGTTATTGACACAAGTGTTATATAATATATAATTGGTAAATGTTCTCAAAAGAATTGACGTTTACGGTGTGAGATTGGATGGATTTTGTAGTACATACACACGTGGTTGGATTTTGTAGTACATACACACGTACACATTACCATTTTATAATATTGTAATTACGTCAGTTATTATCATGTGCAGATTCAGTTTGCAATTCGGGCATCAAGAGTTACCTACCTCAAATAACCAGTCCAGTGGTTAACATCTCGAACTCTCACCAATGTGGCCCGGGTTCGATTCCGCATGGCGTCGACTCGGTCGTATGTGAAATTGGGTTTCTGGGTACTCCGGCTTTCCTCCCACACCGCAAAACCAGATGTATGATTGTGAGATATGTTTCTGTGTATGAATGTGCTCGGCCCAGTGGTGTGTCCAACTGGCTACCGAGGGTGAAAGAAAGATTATTATTATTCCTACGAAGTAGGCTACAGATCGCAAATTGTCCGGCAATGAGTGAGTGAGTGAGTCAGTCAGTCAGTCCATCCGAATCCTTTCGTCGGCAAAATAATGAGAACCGTTGACATTAGAACCTTGATTTTTGGCATGAACGTGCATTAGGGCATTGTTACCAGCAAGTTCTGAGCTGACCGAATTCTGATGATAATTTGATTTATAATTATTGTGGTTGTCATGCCCAACGGGAACCCTTGGCTGTATGTTTCACTGTATATATAACACAGTACAAAACCTGGTGGGATATGCCGTCCGTAATTGTTTTGAGAGCTAGAGGTCACAGCAGTGTAGCTGGGTCAACCCCTATAGGCCTATAAACAGATCAGAACTAACAGTCTGATAGGCTCGGGGTTCGAGAATGCAGTTAATACTGCCATGGTGTAATAATTAAATTGGTCTTAGAGGTCAGAGCAGGGGAGACAAAAATAAACAGATCTGTCTGGGAGTTAAAAAAATATCACAACAGATGGTACCGGTATTACATTAAACCATCCACAGTGCAGATTCTATGAGTTCACATGTTGACGTCTTTATTAATTTATTACCGTTCCAGGGGACATTTGAACAGCTGCCGTTAACTTGAGACACACACTTAACTGCTACATTATGGGAAACGAAATTAAACAGATATGTAATCAGTATTAAGAGTCTGTATTTGAGATAATTCTACATTCATCAGATTGCCGATACCCAAAATTTGTTGTCTCATATATCTAGATAACAACGTGATGTAGAGATGCTATCTATTCGTCTTTGTACCGGTCATGCTCAGGAGAATGAGATAGAATCATTATTATCTTGTGCCGAGATATCTTATCTTGTTGGTCTTGAGTTGAATTACCGTAACCTACATAAATGCTACCTTTCTACTATAGGACTATATATAAGAATTTGTTGTATTGTTGGGAAAATAATGCGATTCAAAAAGTTGTTCTGGTCCTGGACAAGGGCACTGAAAATCATTAAAGAGATGTAAATGTATTTTCACACGTAAAGCCTGAAATCTACTGAACATTTTATTATTCAATCTGTTTCCTTTAGTTAAAAAATTGTAAAATTAAATCGGCGATCGTTATTTATTTTTGGAATGAAGGCGCATTAGGAGACTGTTACCAACAATTTCTGAGCTGACCTACTTTTGATTAAAATTTCTGGTGATTTTGACTTGGGCAGTGCCCATCTTAATATAGGTAGGATTTCAACTGAGGGTGGGGATTTTCAAGAGTTCAGTTCACTTCGTAGGTCCTGTGACGTTAGTCACACTGCTCATGTATTATTATTATTATGGCAAATACAAGCGGCACGCGTTTAGTTCCAGACGGGGCTGGTCTTCCTCGATGAGCTGCCGGTGTTTGATTTGGGCATCGTCCGGCTTGCACTTTCAGAAATCGTTTAGCACTTTATGTGATCAGTGAATGAATGAGTGAAATCAGTGTGTATTGAGGCGGCTATTTATATACAAAAGGGCTGTGACAACTACTCATAATGCACTGACAGTTCACTCAGACAACCCGTCGGGCGGTGACTGTAAAGGTGTGAAACAAGCTCTTCGAACGAGTTTCATTCATTTCTGTACGTTAAAATCGAATTAAAAACACTATTTTGGAACTATACCAACTATAATTTTTTTAATCATTATCCATCAATACTTGACTTCGATTTCCATTTGAAAACATGGCAGTGTGACTAACGTCACAGGACCTACTAAGTAGGGTTTGATATGATTTAAGTGTGTACGCGAGAGATGACTATGTGCTACCGTGAGAGAATTTATATAGCAGTCTCTAATTGACAGTGGGTACTATTAACTTTCCCAGATGTCACCGCTGGTGAGTCATTAGCGTAGCAACTATTATCGCCCTCAGTTCCTATTACCCTGGACACTTATCAGCCCAGCAGTACAGCACGGGGTCACCCATCCAAGTCTGGACCGGGCTCAAAGTCGCTTAACTTCGGTGATTTTACGAGAACCGGTGTGTCCAACGTAATATGCCGTATCAGGGAACCTTCAAAACTCACAGTGAAACATAAAGCCAAGGGTTCCCGATGGGCATGACAGTGAACTAGCTCAGCCATCAATAAATAATAAAAAAATAATTATAAATCAAATTTTCATCAGAATTCCGTCAGCTCAGAACTTGCTGGTAACAATGTCATGCTAAAAATCAAGGTTTTAATGTCAACGGTTCTCCTTATTTTGCCGACGAAAGGATTCGGATAAACTGACTGACTCACTCACTCACTCATTACCGGACAATTTGCAAATGGTAGCCTACTTCGTAGGAAAAAAATATTTCAGTATAAAATTTGAGCGTCAATTGCAAAAATCGAAACTTCCTAAGCACAATTTTACTTTTCGATCGATTTCTGCCATTCCTTTTTTCACCTAATTTACATGAACATGGTTTATTTCTCGAAAAATATTTATCTTAGACACCAGGTAATTTTTACCTGTATATGGCGAGATTATGCTGGTGGACGTTTCGTCCCCGAGGCCCGCCCCCTGTACAGACCTTTTGGTCTTTGATATATGTTGGCATGGTGGGAAGTTGATGCTGGGTCGACATCGGGCCTTACAGACTAGTATTTTGTGTTAAATGCCGTCATTTTCATCTGACGACGATACAGCTCACCAATCCCCAGTGTACTAGTTGTCACAGCGACACAGTTCACCAATTACCAATATACGAGTTGTCAGAGCTCTCTAGATTTGTATCTAATACCGCTTATGCCGGTGCTAGGAGCCGTGTGGTCATGTCATCCAAGTTGCCACATGAACAGGTACAATAAAAGCGTACCTGAGATACGGTTTCCTTAAGTGGCATTTAGAAGTTGGGAAGTAGATAAATAAACAAATTGCTTATGGATAACAACTTCTAGTTTATTCAAGACGACGTTTCGACACAGGTACTAGTATCGTTCTCAAGTCATTGACTTGAGAACGATACTAATACCTGTATCGAAACATCGTCTTGAATAAACTAGAAGTTGTTATCCATAAGCAATTTGTGTACTACATAAAGATCGCTCAATCTTGAACGCGTCCACTTCTTTCGCAGACATGTGTGGGATAGATATGGTTTGTAAGGGATTAACTCGCATTGATCTAATCACTTGTACTTCTACATTTATACTCGTCAGCTTATAAAATAAACAATATATATATATATATATATGTATATTGAGAATACTAATTGTATGTGAGATTGTACTCATCCTACCCCACCCCTCACAAAACACGAAATCGTAACACTCGGTTCTTCTTTCACGTGGCATGGAGTTCTTCTTGTTACCCACCTTCGCAAAATCCTCACCCCGAACACATTTACTTTGCCGAATTGTCTACCTTTCTAATATTCCTCCTCTTCTATGTCTGATATTTCATCCATGGCATCGCCTGTGTACTAAAATGAATTGCATTAAATTTTTCTCAAAACTGTTCAAACGCTTTGTTCATATATGATATCTCGAACAATACTCGTTGTCACAGTAAATTCGTCTTGGGTTGTGAGCCAAGCAACACGTTCATCAATAATCTGTCGGACGTGTTAACACTTCGTTCCGAGAAATTTGTCTAATTCTACGGATTTCAGCTCTGCTCTGATCTTAGCTCTGATTTTTGTGTAATATATTTTGTACCTGTGGTGAAATTTTTGGATTATTTCTCAGTTTTTTGCTGTTCAGGGCGTTTTTTTTTCTTTGTCGGTTTGGCTCGGTTTAGGAGGGCAGAGGTCTGCCATTGCTGCCTTCTCGGTCTTTGTCACTGGGAGGGTCGGCGGATTTTTTTCTGTTTCTCTCTTCTTTTCTCTGTTTGTTCGTTGTCTGTAAATATTTCGTATTCTGCTGGTGTATATATTTCCATGTTGGTTTGGTTTAGTTTGTTGTTGGTTCGTTATTCGTTCGGTTTAGCTTAGGTCGATTTGTACATAATATTGTGTATATCGAGGTGGGTTGAATACATGTACCATAGTGAAGGTATTTGACTGTGCGTTTTAGGCTTAGCCCTGTGTGTTCAGTTGTGCCCTAGTCTTTGTTCCCTGTTCTTTTGTTCCTCGGTATTACCAGGCAACTCGCAAGACCTAGCGCTGGGCTATTCTTCTGCCAAGATCTGAGAGAGTGTGTTGTTTAGTGACACTGGTTGTAGTATACACCTTTGGGGTGAGGCTCCCTCGGGGGTAGTCAGTGTGTACTCTGTGAGAGAGCACGCTGTTGAGGTGTGTGCGCGTCAGTCTTTGTAGTTGTAGTGAGACTCCCTAGTGGGACCTTTTTATTATGTCGTTTAGAAAGTTTGATAGACCACTGAACCTAAAACTCATAGGCTCAAAGAACGCTAATGCGATTGATATATGCAACGCATTGAAAGACACTGTTGGATCAGGACGGGTCAGTTCTTACAGTTCTGGTACAGGTATCAAGTACCCTGTGGAACGTCACACTAGCAAACGAAATTCCTAAAATTCGCCTAATGCTGGAAGGCATTCACTTTGGTGATTTTGAGGAAATAGAACTTCCCAGACTCTGCGATTAGAACTGCATTTGAGTTCTATAGTGAAGTTCTATCTATAGATAAAGAGTTCTATTCGTTTGATAGAGAGTTTAAGACAGGAGTTCGAAGAATGTAGATGTCGAGTATCAAACGTACTCTTCCTTCTTCTATTTTAGTCAAGTGAAAACATGTTATACTTGTGGATCAGAAGATCACATGAACTCGAAGTATCCTTTAAAATATAAATGCCTAATTGGTCATCAGGAAGGACACTTCAAAAAAACTGTCCAAAGGTCAAAAACGTACCTAGAGAAATGATTCCTTGGGTCCTCGTCCTGTTCCCCTCACAGAAGTTCAAAAAGAATTTCGTGCAGAGGCTCTCAAGCAGAAAAAACATCTGTCACCTGGAGAGCCTCAAAGTAGAACAGTAGGGATATGGAATGCTGTAGGTCCTGATGGTAAGGCCATCAAAGGAAAAACAAATGACATTGGTCATCAGAGGATAGACTCCGCCGAGGGAAACCAGAAAACCGCAAAAGATAAAGAGAAAACCTCAAACCACTATGCGTATCTCCTCGACGAGATGAAGGAAGATTGCGGTTCGGACGATGAAGATGTCAGTGATAGTGAGGTTTGCACTGGTGTGGATACCAAACCAAATGATTCCTGATTCGGGGTAACTTTTTCAGTATAAGACTGTTGAGTTCCTTCATTATCTCCTCATTTGGTGTAAAGTTTAAATCTACACCAGAGTGAATAAGATTAATGAAAAAAACCATTTTCCCGAGAAATGACGTCACAATGACATAACCAGAGCGACCATCTTGACTATTTTTACATTGCCGTGTAGAGTTTGACTCCATTTGAATGATTTCCATTTCAGTTATTTTGCACTGCGACCTGGAAAACATTTGTTTTATCAAAATGCTCAAGGGCGCGATGTGGGCACCCTTCGTCTCATTATCTGCATGGTTCGTCAATGCCAAACCGCTAAAATCTTATTGTAGGCCCTCTTTGGCGGCTGGACTAGCAGTTTGGGTGGGAGTGGAAATTAAGTCCTTTAAGAATTTGACCGCATCATTGAATTTAAAACTGGTTTGTTTATCTCCATAATTGCAGGAGGTCCTTCACTCTTTACTCACCTATTTGGAATTGTTAATTTGCAGAAACTATTTCTGGTGGTGGTGATTCGGCTGTGTGCACACGTGTCGTTAAATGACCCCAAACAACTTACAATGGTGGTGAATTTCTCATTCAGGATTTTAACCGGTTATGTCCCAAGGGGCTCCTATTGGAAGGCCGTATTTGTTCCCCCGAAGGTTTGTGTATTTTTCATTGAGCCCGTAGCTTTTAGCTGCGGATTTACCCTAAATCGTTTGCACGAACCATATTTGTGCTTACACATTTAACTTAATATATTAATTAAAACCGAGTTCCTAAAGTTTGCAAAAAATCAATTTTCTGAATTGGATTGAATTTCTGACCGTGTGGTTCCTAACACTGTCAGTGTCAGTGTGGTTGCTTTATGTGCAGGGAGCTTTCCATGGCCTTCATATCAGCACACCTACTACTACCCTCGAGAGCATGTTCCCACCCACGGGGCACCGAGCCCCTACCTCTATCTCCTAAACTAAGCCTCGCCCGACCCCATACCCTCATATATTCCAGCAGCTTAGACTACCTTAGGGAGTATGTCCCCACGCCCGAGCACCAAGCCCCGCCCTCTATTACCAAAACTATCTCTCGCCCGACCCCATATATTACGTTTGAGCTTTATGTATTAAATATCTTGGAAGAAAGTAGAAATTTGTGTGTAGCCTGCAATGTTAGCATAATTCGCCACCCCTTAATGAATTACAACCCCAAAAAGGCTCCGGAGCTCCATGTTTTATATTTTTATTCTCCTAAATATCAAGTAGCAAAACAAATTTGTGGTCTGGATCCTGCTAAAACTGAAGTTATCATTGCGACTCCGGAATTTCAGACATGTTTGTATCCGGTGATACATTTAGCTAGTTATCCAAACTGGAATAACTGATTCTCTAACTAATCACTTTTTGCGATAATCGGTGAATTGTTTAACTTTCTAGTGTTTTACTTTGCCTCAAATTTCGACATATACAATAGGCTATCCCATGAACACCTCACCCCACAACCACAACCCCAACAATGCCCTTAGTCTTCCATGGTTGACACGCTTCCCTGGTTTGAATGCTTGGTTAACATGTTCCTCCTATTGTCTTGTGATATATTGTCACTGTCTCTTTTTGTATAAAACATTTTCCTGGTTATACTATTTTACACATTTGAGAATTTACCTGTCCTGGACTGTATTAACACAACCATTCCAGGACATTTTCAAAGGTGAGTCCTTTGTCCAAGCCAGCAATTTGCTATCTTGTTATATTGTGCTGGAATATCTCCAAAATAAGGCCTTTGTGTGCCTGATTATGTAGAGACATATTCCCATAGCCTTCTCTGTGAATTAAGTTGGACTTTCTGAGAGTTATCCAGTTCTAGGCTAGATCGGAAAGTTTCTCAAGTATTCGTCTATTTGAAACACACGTCTGAATACGTCTGATCCCACAGATGTGTTGTTGATTGATCAGATATTTTCGTACCAGAAGGTCACAGAACGGCACAGATATCAAAAAAATTCAAATCTATTTGGTCAGGTTGACGACCAAGATACATGATTTTATCACATCCTTTTTCCATCTGCCAATATCATCTGATGTCAAATAAGTTTGGATATTCTAGAAGGCAAAATTTTGAAAGAAACACGACAAAAACGCAACTGTTGGTTATCGCACCAGCATGACTGTCTTTTTGAATTTAACCATGAACTCCAGCTTGGAGGGGTGTGCAAAATGACCCAAATGATAAGCTTATGATAAGTTGGAGTGTTGGCATTTATTTTGTCGAGTCAGAGATAGTGTGGAATGGTTGGGGTGGGATTCCCCTCTCACCCGCATGGTAGGGTTAAATTTGTCGACCGTATTAACGTAAAGTGCTTATTCAGTGACTGTCATTAGGCTTCATTATTAATGAATTTAGGTGCCAGCCAGCGCTGGGTGTGGCCAATAATTGCCCGTGTGACACTATCAACCCTTGTGTGAAAGTCGACGCTTGTGTGACAGAATCGGCGCCTGTGCCAAAGAATCAACGTCTGTATGGCAATCGGCTCATGTGTGACATACCACTATCAATCGAACTTTTGAATAAATATATTCTTCCTAAATGTATTTGCGTGTTACGTATGATTAAAACGGGTTTATCTGTGTATTTTAATGTCACGTGTTTGTTCAGTTCTTTCGGCTGGTATCTGAATCTAACACTCCTTAAGACACAATTGCGACAGGAAATATTTTGTACCTTTGATCAGTGTTCTTCGCAAACCATTCATCTATCGAATGGATCACCCGATCTCCATTGATATTATAAAAGGAGTTGAACCCAAGCATCTTTCCATTAGGTCTACCACATCAGCTAACGTTATTTGTGCTAACGACCGCAAATATGTAAGGGATAAGTGCCTCTCTAAAAGGGAGATAATAATCTGACCTCCCGTACTCTGTGGGATATTTTCCCCAAAATTTTCCTCAATATTTAATCCAATACTATGTATATGTATATATTTTATATATGTATAGTAAGTCTCTGGCTGGAAATGACGCAATAAACTAAAAGCCTTTAATTTTCCAAAATGTCCAAATATGTTCGATATGAAATGAAACACCCGTTGTAAGAGAGCACTAAGAGTTGGTAGGTATATAAGGCTCTCCCTATCCTATAAGATATACCGACAAGGTGCCCTCTCGGGTTATGACCGGGATCAATTCTAGATTCTCGGCATTAGGATCATTTCATTCCCCCATTGATGGATTGGCGGAGACTGGGAACACATGTAGCTCAAGAACTGACTATTGGGTTGGGAACCTGTTCAGTGGTGGACTGGAGAGAACTTAAGCTTTAAGGATAGCTATCCCCTTAGAGGGTCAAAATTGGTCATTCTTTTTTATTACTTCATTCAAATATTCACTATTTCCTCTAACATTTGGTGAAAAAATGAAATAAAAATTATAAATAGAAGTGCTTCAATATTAGGATTAAAAATTTAGTTTCCAAGGCACTGGAACAATTAAACAGATTGCCTTAGCTTGGGCTTGGCTACTATTATTTTTGTCTGTTAAATTTCCCTTTCCAAAACTCATTTCCGCAGTATTATGGTAAGCCATTTATCTATTAGTCCTACTTATTTACATTAATGTCAAATGATCAAAACCATGCAAACATCCTTATTTTTGTTTCTAATTATGACAGTGACACTTCACTCAGACACCCGCCGTGAAGTAATCTACACAGGTGTAAACAAGTTTTGCAGGTTTTTTAAGTTTAAATTGGACTTTAAACCGACTTGATGAAAAAAACTTAGTGTAATAGTTATCCAGAATAAACAGGAATTCGAGTAGGTCCCATTAGACAGATTAAAAATGTATTTGACAATAGAATTCAAGCAAAAAATAGGGATTAATTCATCAGATGTATAGCTGGACACATTTTGCCCGATTTCTAGCCTTTAAAAATCCGAGATTTAAATGTTTATTTCTTGAAAAGCATCCATGCTACGCTTTTGAAATTTGGCATGCTTGTTACTTATAAGGCGATCTAGTAAACGTTATCTCACTTTTTGTAAGTTCGCATTAGTTTTTCAATTATTCAACTTTTAAGACAAACAACCGTTAAAAGTACATTTTTTTTCAATTTATTTTAGTAAAATAGCTATAAAAACAAAACCAGGCAAACATTTTAAAAAATGAGATAGAGTTGACTAGTTCGAATTGTCTTCTACCAAGGTATACCATAGTTGGAATCCCTACGATGTATGCTTTCATAAAATATATACTTTATTATGGTTATCGTGTATATCTATTGATACAGACGCAAATTGCCATGGGGGTACAAAAACTGCCTCTAAGGGAATAGCTATCCTTAAACGGACTGTATGCCCAGTGCCACCAGCGCGAATGTCTTTTGTTCTATATTTATGCAAATATTGGTGTCTGTATTGTCATTGACGACAGCCGAAGGTTATTTCTTTCACATCTGTAAGAATGTTATTATCACGACATATGCTTGTGAGAATGTTGTTAGTGCCAACATTAGCTTGATTGACCTGAAATCCTGTAGAATTGTTTTAGAATTACATGATCCACTAAAGAGCACTAACCGCATGGGAGTGTTTGACTGTTTGCCCAGAGTTAAAGCCAGTACGCCAGACCAAGTTTTCCTTGTCCGGTTTTCATCTATCCGCGTGAACGGCTGACCACATTTTTATAAAAAATACTCTGGTTGACCAGTTTCTGGGATCGTGTGTACGAGTAACAAGCTCTAGTTGCTGGCAGCACTCGGTCATACCCGTTTATACTCGAGTATAGAATGATAACGTTGCCTTTCTCAACTCCGAACTACTTTTTCATATAGCGTGTTACAATGAAAATCTGGTTGCTTCTGAAAAACTAAATCTAGGAATTTGGTCTGCTTCTTGGTCTCCTTGTTGTAATCCGCAGATCTAAAATCCAAATGCTCTCCCGATGTTCCAGCCCCTCCTACCAGTATCGAGGCGACTGTATCGTCCCCAAAATTTACAAAGTTTACGTGGTGCAGAGGAGAGATCGACTTTACAGTGTGTCCTAGCCTGTTTTTTATGACGTGTACACACGAGCAATTATGTAAAAATGAGCCTTAATCGATAACGTGTTAGCAAGTTACATCCTAAACGGATGAGTTATGAGGACTACACCATGCCTTATCCATTCAACAAATGTTAATATACTTACATACATGTTTATCTGGGCCCGTTTCCAAATGTTAATAATCTTTTTGTATCCGAAACCGAATTCTCACAACACCCTTGTCAATTAGTTGTCCTGAAATATGGATAGTTAAATGCATGGTTACTTGGATAAATGATTTTTTAACAGATGCGAGAAACTGGTCAGATGATTTTGATGCCACTCAAAAAAGATTTGTTTTTGGAAATTAAGACAAATGAGACCTGTCCTCCAATCTCCCTCAACCAATTTTACTACATTTTGAACAAGATGGTATGAGTTAATACCTGTTCAGCTGGGCCAGATGGACCGGCCACACAAACTGTCCCGCTTTTTCAAATTATCATCAGGAATACCTGGGATACCAATATACGGATATTCCATCCCGAGGAATACGTAACTTTGACTCTCGCGTTTTCATAGACATTCTTCATTATTACACTGGTATGCATATTTTAACGCGTGGGTTAATATATTTGTTCCCGCCAATTTCTGCAGTAATGCAGGTCAATTTACCACGTGACCTTTCCAGCCAATCATAATGCTACATACTGCACATCCCTGGGAAATACAGTGGGAATGATTTATTTACCGGAAAAGTACGATGGTAATCTTTTTGAATTAAAAAACTGTTTGCTAATGTAGCCAGTTAGTTCGCTTGATAAGATATCTTTCTGTCTCTTGCTTTTCGTATATTTTTTAAATATAAATTTTAAACGATAAATCAGTAAATGGTCTCATCCTTGCAAAACGCAGTTTCCAATAGTGTGAATACCGCTTGACATAACTATTTAGTCAAGCTGCTCGGATGTGCGACTTTTTTGCGCGTGAAAAACTTTTTCTGACAACCTAACACCGCCATATGTACTGCCAAACAGAAGGTAACATTCAAATCAGCATAGTCGACTTCGCTTCTTAGCAATTAATGATAATACTCGTTTTTGTCGGGTTTACCAAGGGTAAACCCTACATTAGTATCACTCTTCAGTTTTTCTTTTTTCTTCTGCACATGTGTAGTTTGTGTCTCATTTGATGCCCCTTACAACATTCATGCCCCGGTAGCTTGTGCATTGAATGTGATAATTGGGACATTATCGCAGTAAATTTTATCTTTCCAATTTCTATTGAATTTGCCTTTCCAATTTATTTTATCCGGTATCATATTTGTTACGGCGGGAAGGGTAGTCATTCGGCACGGAATACATGGAAGTTTTGTTGTAAGATCACAGAGCCGAGGTGGTGTTCACTTTAGATAGGGAATTGTCCTCAACACGTTTTTGATACACACAGCTGGTGGGGCTAATTTTTGTCTGAAAAGCGCCAAATTGACTATTTCTTTTAGTCTACATACTTGGTGATAATAATCTAATAGTGTAAAGAATCGATCAGATAAAGAATAAATCGAGGCCCACAGATAAACACGACGAGACTTACAGTGGTTCAGACCTGCTGCATTGGCTCATTTAGCATTTTTCGGTGCATTTGCAGTCGACATTTTCTCTTGTTGCAAATTTATGACACCTTCAACCAAAATCATATTTAGACTGACTATTTCAGAATTATTTGTTGTTTAAAATAGCTAAAATTGGTTTTGGTTAAAGGTGTCCTATTTTTGTAACAAAAGAAAATCTGCACCAAATAAGCTTTAATAGTGCATAAAAATAAGAAAATAAGCCAATGTACCAACTTTGGTGCGCCATAAATCCGTTTTCGTGCATCTGCAGCCCTTCATTATTTCCTGTCTTATAATTCAGCATGTAGGCTGAACAAAATGATCAAAATGATCACTTTTGATAAAAGTGAAAGTTTGGCCCTACAAACCGAACAGCTTGAGGACGATTTTCTCCCTTAAATGATCACAAATATGGGACTAATAAACCCTTCTGATGCAAGTAAACCCGACATCAGTACTTTAAGTACTTTGATTTAAATTCGATAATCCCATAAGAACAAGCCTATTTTCATGGAGGCCGACGGCTACAACAATTGACACAAAACAGCAAAAAAAATCAATATAAAGGTAAAACAAGGCCGTATAGGTTAATATTGTATACACTGGATTAAGACGAATGAAATGTCTTAACATTGACCATTTCACAGAAATTCACATTGATTTGAGGGAAAGTTATTAATGTTTCAAACAATTATAGAGACTCTAAAATAGCTCATAGAGAAAAGGAAAAAAAGAGAAAATTAAAGCAGCAGTTGGCTGCATAGTTATAAGTAAATATTCGGAGAGAGTTCGCTGGCAGAAACACAAAATTAAATTTCGCTTTTCGGTGTCAACACGAAATGATGAGTAAGTTTCCTTTGCCTTTGACAATCAATATAAAATCCAATCTACCTCTTCACAAAATATTTCAAGACAAGTGTCCATTATCATGAATTAGGTAATTCTGAGAGGTTCCAATGACTTCCTACTACGAACCTATAAACCAGGCCGAATACCAATCGCGGTTCAGCACACTTTCAAAACACATGGAAAATGTGAGATGCAATTATGTAATGGACTAAGGTAATTGGAGGATTTACATTTCAGAAATAATTTGTTAAATCTCAGATAGAACTTTCAGCTGATAATAATAACTTCTAAGATAATTCAATAATATTATGTAATTGAGAAATCTCTCGTACATAATTACAAACATTGTTCGGTATTAACCATGCCGTCATCGCCATCAACAGCTCAAACTAGCTTTGCTGAAATCAAAACTGGGGCCTTAGCCCTGACTGTCCACCTGTATGGTTTGACGGACAATTTGATGAACAAGGCTGAATACTGAAAACTGAAACAGCCAATCAGAAAGCATCTGCGATCTATTTATATTTGATATAGCAACCTCTCATATAGGATTCTAAGGATTCTCTGTGAAGGTGGTCTCATTGTTGAACGTCGAATGTGGGAGGAGGATTTAAGAAATTAGAGGACGTTTATTTCTAGAGTTTTTTTTATTTCAGCATTCATTTGTTAGGTTAACAGAAGAGAGCATTTTAGCCTCTAATTCAATTTGTCATGATTACACATTGTTTGTGCCATATTCACTTTTATTCCGTTTTCGTTGCTTGCTCAGTTAAACTCATTACTTTATACTCGGTATCATATGTCCATCGATTCTTTACTTTTTCCAGTCATGATTGCAAATAATATAAATACATACGAGGGGTTTAACAATAATCTGTGGAATGTTTTGCCTTTCCGTGATATGGATGTAATCTCAAGCTTATTCGATAATTTCCCTGACCAGAATACCTATACCTCGAATACAGACTTTCAAAATTTATGTTTTAATCCGATTCAACTGAACTCCAAAGAATCAGCCGATTACATAACTGATGATAATATCCATGAATCTACCCACTGGAGTATGATTATTTCTCAATCAGAATATTTCGTCGAGGACTCCTTTAACAATAAATTCACTGAATTAAACAGCAACGGATCAGAAAACATATCGTTTTTACACATCAATGCAAGAAGTCTCAGAAAGCATTTCTCCGAAATACTTGGCTTCATTTCCAACCTTAGGTGTAAGTTTACTGTTATTGGTATTTCCGAAAGCTGGTTAAATCCTGCCACAGAACAACTTTATGAAATACCTGGATACACCCCTTACTTCTCATCAAGACAAACTACACGTGGGGGCGGCGTTGTTCTCTACGTCAACCACAATATCAAATCTTGCACTGTCAGAGAAGATTTATCATCGCATGATGACCAATATGAATCTTTGTTTGTTGAATATGACTGCCCTCCAACACTAAATGAAACGAACAATACAAAATCGGTTATCGGTATATTTTACCGTCCTCCAAACAAAAATGTAAATTATTTTAATGATAAATTATCATATATACTGAATACTCTCAAGCCCGAGAAAAAAAATGCATAATAATGGGGGATTTTAACATAGATTTATTTAAAACCGATCAACACATACCTTCCAAATCGTTTCTTGATATAATGAATTCTTACCATTTTTCCCCCAAAATAACAAAACCAACTAGAGTAAATTCCAGCACAGCAACTCTTATTGACAATGTTTTCACAAATTCCTATACCGAAACTCTACTTTGTGGCATTTTGCTGACCGACATAAGTGATCATTTTCCGATCTGCTATATTGAAAAAAAACCTTAACCTACCGACATGTCACTGCAGAACAAAAGGAGAAATTCTTAAATAAAATAGTAAATGTTAATTGGGATGAAGTTATAGATGAACCTGCTGATGTAAATCGAAGCTATGAACTATTTACGAACAAGTTTTCTGCTATCTATAATGACTGCTTTCCGGTAATGATAGTAAGAAGTTCTAAAACGAAAAAACCATGGATAACTCAGAGTATATTGACATCTATAAATGAGAAAAATAGGCTTTTCAAACTTCAACTCACTCTCAATGATCCTTTACTACGAAAACAATATAGACAGTATAGAAATAAACTAAATCATACCTTAAAAATAGCTAAGAGAATGTTCTATCATGCGAAATTTAATGAATCTAACAATGACATAAAGGAAACGTGGAAAACTATCAATGAATTGTTGAATCGAAGAAAAACAAATGTTCTCCCTGACAGATTTAGGATAAATAACACTGATACAACTAACCCACAGAATATTGCGAATGGCTTCAATAAATATTTTTCTGCCGTTGCTTCTAATCTAGCCGCTAATATTCCCTTGGTTGGGGTAACTTATACTGATTTTCTAAGTGAACGCAACAATATTGCTTTCGAATTTCAACCATGTACAGTGGGTGAAATCCATGAATTGCTTCTGGATTCCAAAAGCTGTGCTGCTGGAACCGATGGTTTATCTATGTCACTTCTTAAGCCTGTACTCGATTTTGTTACTCTCCCGTTGTGCTCAATTGTAAATCTCTCCTTTGTAACAGGTGTCGTGCCATCCTCAATGAAAATTGCTAAAGTTACTCCCGTTTTTAAATCTGGAGACCCTAGTCTGGTAGAAAATTATAGGCCGATATCGGTTCTTCCATGTTTCAGCAAAGTTCTCGAAAAGTTAGCAGCAAAACGTATCAATGAATTTTTATGTACACACGCAATTCTTTGCTCAAACCAATTTGGATTCCGATCCAATCACTTTCCTAGCTGTTTTGTCTCTCTATGAATCACTGGTCTCCGCCAAGGAATTCAAACAGTACAGTATTGTTTCTTTTCTCGATTTTTCTAAAGCCTTTGACACTGTCAACCACGACATTCTTTCATAAGCTTCATCATTATGGATTCCAGGGCGTGAGTAACCACTGGCTCAAGAGTTACTTATCTGAACGCTACCAGTCGGTCAACTTCAATGGCACGGCATCTGATTTGAACCTAGTTACCTGTGGTGTTCCACAGGGATCCGTCCTTGGTCCTGTATTATTTCTGATTTACATCAACGATCTCAATGTGGTTTCTCAACTTCTTAAAATTATTATGTTTGCTGATGACACCAGTGCTGTATATTCCCATGCAGATCCGACTACCCTATTTCAAACTATGTCAAACGAACTCTACTTAATGTACAATTGGTTTTCTTGTAATATGCTATCCTTAAATATAACGAAAACTAGATTTATGTTAATAAAACCAAATAGTAGGGCTCATATGTCATTTCTTCCGCAATTATATATCATGGGCCAGGAAATTGAACAGGTTAAATATTTTAAGTTCCTTGGCATTTACTAAACTGGTCCACTCATATTAACGAAGTATGTAAAAAAATATCCAGAAATATAAGAGTAATCCATGTTATTAACCTGATATGGGGAAATACGTATCACAGTCACGTTTTGCCGTTAATTAGACTGCAAAAAAGAGCAATAAGAGTTATTTCTTTAAGCAACAAATATGATCATACAGCTCCTTTGTTTGCAAAACTGAAACTACTGACCCTAAACGACATTAATTCTGACCTTACTCTACGCCTTGCCCACAAATTTCTCTACCACCCTTTCCTCTTACCGTTTGAATTTCGATCCTACTTCACGAGATTGAAAGAAATACACCAATACCACACTCGTGGCCATGATCTTGACCTATATAGACCCTTTTATCGTACTGACCTTAGTCTGTACACTCCTAAAATAAAGGGGCCAAACGAATGGAATAAATTACCCTCGGAACTGAAACAATGCAGATCTATTTCTTTTTTTAAATCTAAGATACAAACATATTTATTGCAAAATACCGCTAATTAATATATTTTATTTGCAAAGCTGAGCAATTGCATCATACCTGTTGATTATTCACCCGAAATATAAACTTTGTGCTCTTTTATTCCATACCTCCACTATCATGTTAGACATTCTTTAATAGAAGCTGTCTTTTCTTTTATTATATCTTGATTTTGTAATTAATCAGGGATAATTCAAACAAACAAACAAACAAACAATACATGAAACAAAATTGGAGGGGAAGTTGACACCATACTCGCTATGAAAATATGGCTGAATATTCATAACCTACTGTCTTGATTGACCTTTTGCCATATATCTTTTCTACATGGACATACTGCAGTGAACTAACTGCATGACTTTCTCGACTGGACGTAATGCAGTTTTTTGTTGCCGATCACGCCAAGCATGACGATAATGGAGTCACAGCGGCAACCCATTAAAACGTTTGTCACTTTCAGTCGGCTTCCTTGGATGGTCAACGAAAATTGCAAAAATGACGCCGCTTAGACAAATTCAGGCCCGGTATGCGGTATGCGCAACCACTCCACAAAGGTCAATGAATGGCCATCGCCGAATTATCTCTCCGACTGGAACCCTTGAAACCTAGAGCGACACGTTTCTTTCTATACGGTTTGATAATTTCAGTCTATTACTGTCGCAAGTATATGTTGCTCTCGCATGTCTTTGCAAACGGAAAGGATCAGAGGCCGTAATGCAATATTTCAAACGAAGTTCATAAATTAGACCGAGAGAGGATGCACCAAATGGTCCCGTTCGGACATCGAGCTGACCAGTTTGTGATTATTACATGGAAGAGTAGGGTATCCGGGTCAGCCCAGTGGTGGCAGGTCGGAAATCCGTGTGGGCATAATGTAGCTACATCGATTTTGCCGTGAACAGCGATGATACTAATTTTCCGAAAATATATAGGGGTGAGGGGAAAATGTGATCATTTGTGCTTAATCGGTTGAATCGGAACGACGGGTGTTATATATCAAAATAAATCTCATCCGTTCGACTAGAGAAAGAAAATAATCCAAAAAAATTGCCGATCGGTCCGCCACTAATCTATTTGCCCTATTTTCAGAATGGTACAGAATTATGGACCAATAAATTCTTATCACACGGGGGTACCAGACCTGGGGGCCACAAAGTCCCCCCCCCCCCCATTTATCATTTTGGGGTCAAATCTGATCGACAAAAAAATGCCGTTTTTGAAAATTACGTCACGGTGACATCATAAAAGCAACCATCTTGGATTGTTTTACATTTTCTGTTAGAGCTTGACCCAAGGGTATAGTGTGGTAAGTTTCAGCGCCCTAGCTCAATGGAGTAAGAAAAATAATTAAGCGCGGGGAGGGGGGGCGAAATGGCCCCTCCCCAGGCTTCGCCCCCCCCCCCCACCAGGCCTGGACAGGTCTCAAAAAGCCCAGGCCAAATAGGGTTAAGTCATTGTGAAGAAAGTGAGTTGCAAAGAATCATAACCTCTCGAAGATAGGTACCCTCAATAACATATAGGCACACGTTGGATTTGGGGTTGGGATGCATTTCGTCCTTTCAGCATCGTCAGATGTACGACTACTGTAACAAATTGTATATGATGGAAAGCTGCTTCGGTGGCCTATCTAAATAAATGACTTGCCAATATTTTTTCACGTTAGATTTGGGGTTGGGATGCATTTCGTCCTTTTAACATCGTCAAATGTACGACTACTGTAACAACTTGTATATGATGGAAAGCTGCTTCGGTGGCCTATCGAAATGCATGACTTGCCAAGATTTTCGAGACATCTTAGTGAATGAACATTGCTGCAGGAAAACATCGAAATTTGGAAAACAAAATGGCCACCATTCA